>JAFHBV010000349.1:0-39332 GCA_019022785.1 Pseudomonodictys pantanalensis | reverse complement strand
GGGGATATGACGGACGGTGGTGATTGGCTGGGAGGTTTACGATTGGCTAGGACCAATGAACTGACATGAACATCAGACGCTCGTCATCTTCCCGTGGGCGGCCATCAGCTCAGCATTGTTGTGGAAGTTCAATGGCCCTTGGATCTTACTACATGGGCTTATCGATCTTGGACTTGCAGTGACCCTCGCAGTTGGGGTGGGCATCCAAGGCGACTTTCTGCCCGGATCCTTCAAGGGATGCGATGGCAAAGCGGACTCCTGGCAGGTGGTCGGAGATTACCCAAGCTTCTTCTCACTTGCATCCACAATAAAAGTTGGCACAACTCCAAGAAATGAGTGTAGGAAGATGGTATCGGATTGGGACGTGGCCGTTAGCACGCTGTGAGTCAACCCAGGATGTGTTCATCACACGAGCTGATCAGTGCCAGCTTCTTCCAGATGATACTCTCCTACGTCGGCGTCTTCTTTGATGAACGCGAGTACAGCATCCTCAACCCTATGCGACCTATAGTATGGTTTTTGATCGCCGTCATCGGGCCACCAATCTTCTTTCACGAGCTCTGCTTCCCCAAGCTGCGACTCATCTTCAGCTATTTGACCAAGACCTCCATATGGCTCTTTTCTCCCAAGCAAGGCAAAGTCGAGAAACCAAAACCATTTGTCCCCCAGTACGAAACCTTCCAAGTCACCCATCCGCTGCTCATGCAAACACTCAACATCGAGCACATATTGCTCAATATCGTCGATCATATGCATTACCAGGACGTCGTGAACTTCAGCATGACATGCCGAGCCGTCCGAGAGGCTGTGTTTCCACAGTGCGATCTGGAACAGCGGATACCAAAACTGCGACAGAGGTGTTGCCATACAGACAGCAAAAAAGGTTGCCTCTATTGCAACAAACCAATTTGCGATGTACGTCCTTCAAACCGCATATTCAAACCTGGTCAAAAGCCTAACATTCCCCCAGGACTGCAAAAAGACACCATACCTCCCTGGCCTGCCGGGGCTTCGCCACACCACCTCCTGCACCCCCTACTGCCGCCTATGCTACTACACGCTCTTCGCACGACACCCGCGAGGCTACAAGAAGCCTTGCAATTGCCAAGGTTCCGACCTAGCCATGGGATATCAGGACACGTGCAGCTCCTGCTCCGAAAACTACACGAAAGAGACCTACGAACCTATGCAGGTTGCGAGGCACAAGAGGTATCAGCAGCAGGCGAGGGATATTGCATTGGGTAAGGAGAGTCCGGATGGCAAGGTGAGGTGTGGAGCGTGTAGTGGGGAGTTGAAGAGTGGTGTGCGGTGGTGGGTTTGCGGGAAGTGTAAAGGCGAGTGTCGGAATCGGATTCACCCGCAAGTTGTAAGGGGACGGCAAAAGCAGAAGGATGTGGAGAAAGGAGCGATTGAGAAGGAGGACGGGGAGGGGACGGTGGCGAGGTGGAGGAGGTGGGTTGGGCTGTGAGGATGGTTGGGTTGAGATGCAGAATGCAATCTGTACGAGTTAGGTGTAGGTCGTCACCTCTCCTTCTTTTCCCCGCTCTGGATCGGGTCTGATTGGAAGCGAGCCATTTTCTTTTGTATCATTGGGGTTGCGGCGTTTAGGTGCTCACAGGAGCCCGGGCTGATCTTGGGTTTATGTAAGTCCACATTCACAAGATACCCCCATTTCCTGAAGATCTTCCGTTTCTAGCTCTTTCGAGGTTCCTTGTTCCATTCCCGTTGCCATTGTCTCGATACGTTCGCTGCCTGCATCCCCACAGGCACGCACGGTTCCTAGCGCACTACTAACTCTACATCGCTACAACAGTACATCGTACAAACATCCTACATCACTATTCGCTACATTTCGCTGAATCGTCTACGGGTCGAATGAAACACCTCCAGGTGGCGAAATGTGCCGTAGAAGCGCGAGAGAGAGAGAGAGAGAGAGCAGTGTGCCGGGCAAGATACGCTAGGCAGCAAACCTATTGAGGGTACAAGCGCAGCCCCAGATAAGTGAAAGTAGCGTAGAACGTTAAAGACGGGTAGTAGTGCAAGGGTATAAGTAGGATATCCCACGACTCTTCTTACCTTCAACCCAACACCCCTCAAACCTTTACAACTTCTTACAGCTTTCAACGCTCTAACCTACAATATCTCGGGTCGTGAGTGGACTCAAGGCCTTTTCGAGACTCGACCGACAAGCTCGACATTGTCCGACCTAATCCTTTCTAACCCTCCCAAGGCTCTTGCTAGCCATCAGCTAGACAACCAATCTAACACTAAAATGACAATCAACTGGACAGACCCAGAGACCCGCGACCGCCTCCTCGCCGCTATCATCGCGAGCTTCCCCGACGGCAAGGTATGTCTCCACACTCGATCCCACATCATCACCATTCACATATCATCCTACCATCATTACGCAGAAAGAATACAAAATTAGAGGCTAACTCGCCCAGATCAACATCACGGAAGTCGCTGGCCTCTTCGGCCCGGAGTCCACGTACAACGCCATCGAGGGCGCCCTGCGGAAGCCCAAGAAGCTGGCGCTGCAGCTCAAAGAGGAGGCCGCTGGACGCGCGGGACCTGCTGTCGCGCAGCCGAGGGCTAAGGCCACTGCTGCGAAGGCTACAGTTGGTGAGTACACCCCGGACCTGACATTGCGATCCGTCTCCCCCGTCCTTCTTTCATATAAGTCTCCTTTTTTTGCGGAACAGAGACTAACAGAGAGTCCTTGTAGTCGTCAAATCTGGTCGCGTCTCCAAGAACACTACCCCCAAGAAGCGACGCGGTAAGGCCGCTGCGACGGAGGACGAGGCTTCTGACCCGCCGTCCCCGACTCCTCTAAAGGCCAAGGCCAAGGTCAAGGCCAAGCCGATGGAGGATCATGAGGAGGCGGATATCAATGAGATCTAGGTACGCTTTCTGGGGCTCGGAGCACAATAGCTGGGCTGGAGTGTAGGCAGTGGGACTTCAGCGGCATTGTGGTGTTCATGGGGCGTAGCGGGTGGGCAAAGAGTGCGTCACACACGAAGGTTCTTGGCATTAGCATTAGGGCTTGCGGTATCTGACTTTTGATCAATCAGTCGGTAATGGGATCACGGTAAAACTTTTATTTGGATGCACTCGAGCCTTGTTTTCTGAGAAGTAGCCTGCGCAAATGGCCAGCTAACCTCGGACAAACCGACCCCGAGTACAGTCACGCCTTGTTATTTTTCATGCAAGCCAAATTGCTACAGCTCCCCTCTCAGATAAACGACCGAGAACATGTTTTGAACAAGTCCCTTCAACGTACTCCACTACCATCCACCTAAACCTCTGCCGCAGCGGCCAACACATCCTCCGTAGCCTTCTCACTCAACATCCTGCACTGCGTTAGCACACCATTATCTCACAACATCGCATTTTCCAGGGCAACTCACATAGACGGCAACACCGGGAACGCGCCCGGCACCTTCGGAAACGCACTAGCATCGACAACCCTCAACCCCTTCACCCCCCTAACCCTAAACTTACTATCCAGCACTGCCATCTTATCCGCATCTCCGCCGATCTTACAGCTACTACTAGCATGATGGCTATACGCCTGCTCCTTGATATACGTCTTCTGGCTCTCAACCGTACAATTCTGCTTCCCAATCACGCCCTCGCAAGGGTGCAGTTCTTTGAATGGCGCGAGCGAACCAGGCGCAGAGGGATCCACCTTGGCGAGCCACGAGCGCACCCATTGCACGCCCTCGAGGATCGCGGTCAGGTCGTCGTCGGCGTTGTCTTTGAAGAAGTGGAGGTTTATGGCGGGCATAGCGCGTGGGTCGGCAGATGTTAGCTCGATGGTACCGGCTTGTGAGCGCGGGCCCATGTGTACGAGGGCGCATTCGTATTGGTTGGGGCCGTGGGTTTCGTTGAAGTAGGGGGGAATGTTGGGGAAGCTTGAAGGCTCGGTTAGTGGAATGTTGTGATGCATTAGGATGGGATGGGATGGGGGAGTTGGGTGGCTTACCCAGGCCAGAAACCTTCGAATGAGAATGATCCACACCACATGTAGATGTCTCTGATTTTGCCCTTGGATGTCTTCCAGAAGCTGGGGAAGATCTCGCCGTTGCCGGTGTAGGCGCGGTTGGCGAGGGAGAGGATACCGGCTTCGTAGTTGTCGGCGAGTTGTTGGCCGACTCCTGGAAGATCGCTGATGACGGAGATGTTGAACTTCTTGAGCTGAGCGGCTGGGCCGACGCCGGAAAGCATGAGTAGCTGAGGAGAATTGAAGGCGCCTCCCGAGACAATGACTTCCTTGGAAGCAAAGGCCTTGCCTGCTACGCCGGGGTCTTTGGCGTTGTAGCGTGGATCGGCGCTGTACATGCTTTTGCCTTGAAGGAATTCGACACCGATGGCCTTTGGCTTGGAGCCCGTCTTGTCGAAGATGACCTTGGTCGCCAAGGTATCCAAAGAAAGGGTAATGGGATACTTTTTCTCAGCTACGGTATCACGAACATAGTACCCGGGAGACGAGCGACGTCCATCAGGATTGATGTGGCTCACACCACCGAACGGTCCTACAAGCCCATCACGATTAGGCTGAGCACCGTTCATATCCCGTGTCAATAGGCTTGTAGTGTCGGCAGCACTAAAGCCTGCAGCTTCGGCGGCGTAGGTAGTGAGTTGGTGGGCGTCAGAACTGGCAGTATATCCGGGATCGAGCATGGTCATGTCGAGCCAGCCGTTGTGTCCGTGGGTGTAGGTGCTGTTGTAGTGCACCTTCTCCAGCTTGATGAGGTACTTGCGCATGTTCTCGGCGGTCCAGGAGTCGTCATCTGTCATTTCGGCGATCTCGTCCCAATCAGCATCGTTGGGGTTCATGGTCAGGCAACCTATACGGTTCGTTTAGCTCCAATGTATGCTTCAGGGCATCGGGTATGAAAGCCGTACCGTTGTGCATAGCGCAGCCGCCCAAGGTGCCGGCTCGAGGGTAGTACTGGCTCGGGTCAGTCTTCACTTTTGCGTGCAAGTTATGCTCTGATCCTCCTTGCTCAAAGGAATCGAAGCATCAGAAGTGGAACATAGTAGCACTGTGCTTGCAAATGGCTTGTGAACTTACTATACCAAGCGGCTTCGCTCCTGCTGGAGGCTCAAGTCCCACGTAGAATCCACCGTCTGTCTTCCTCCATGTCCTATGCATATACCTCGCCTCGCGAGCTTCATCATCGGAGTGCTTCACAAAGAAGTCCCAACGCGTAGCTGGATCGTTACCGGCAGAGTTGAAATTGACCCATTGCGAGACATTGACGTTCTCTGTCTGATCGTCGCCAGCTTCGAGCAATAGCACTGAATGTCCTGCTCTTGCCAAGTTCGCAGCCAATGGGCCACCACCGGGTCCAGAACCGACGACGATGTATTCGTAAGTCTTGTTGTCGATGGAGGGAGCTGCAGCAGCTAGACCAACGAGAGCCAGAGCAGCAAGGCCCGAGGCTAGGGACAGAAGAGGCGACATTACTGACGTCCAGCTCGACAATTGACTTGAAAGAACCTAGAAAGAAGGTGTAGACACGAAAGAGTGAAGCTCGCTCGTCGCAGGTTTTGTATGCTCAAAGTTCGGTCCTGGCTGGTTCCTGCAGCTTCATATCGTTAGTATTGTCGTACATGCACGAATTTCGCGCCGTGCTTTAGGGCTGGCGAGACTTTACGGGAGAATCCTCTCTAGGTAAATCTGGGCCACGTTGCTGGGTTCGAACGGCCAATCGCTCAACTCAAACTGTCTTTGAGAAGTTTATTTGATGAAGCCGCATGCGACCCTGGTGCAAGGTACCCTGGCTGCATGGCGGTTACGCCCCACCATCTCGGTACTATGGCATCGAATATGTTGATCTGTGTCGTAGAGGGTGTTTCTTATCGTATCTGGATGCTTGCTGCTTCCTAGTAGGACGCGTGTATATACCATCCTTGGGCAATGGACACAGTAAGCAGTTGATGAGGGTTCGGATTACAGGCTCCTTGGTGTAGTCAAGTACAACAGACGGCTGTCGCAAGGCTTGTAGATGATCAGCTATCTTCAGCATGAGGAAGCCAGTATGCCATGAATGCCGTGTCTCCACAGGACGGGTGCCTACGTCGTAACTGGCAAATTGCCATTGCCTTTTGCGCGAGGCATTATGCATGAAACATGCGGAATGGAAGGTGGATAGAGTCCGGGAGGATGAATCCGGTAGACAGCTCTGCAGAACCCGGGATTATGAGCGTATGAAAAGTCAGGATAAATAAAAGCACCGTGCAGACGGAGCGTTCTTGGCCCGAAATCCAGCGCCGGATCGTCTGGGTGTCCTGGGATGCGGTCGTGATGCGCATTCTTTTGTCTTGATTCTTCCTAATGATGCTCTCACTTGATAGCAGTCAGAAAGACAATCGCTGTTGCGTTGCTTAATTCGCTAATCAGGATCTACCGCTGCTGTCAGCTTTCATCTGGAATAAAGGCGCTTCAATTGAGGGTCAGATTTCGAATTTCCTCATACTAAGCCCAGACATGGGTCGCAGCTGCTACGCCGCAATAATATATGAAGGACATTCTAGGCAGGTCTTACGCGCGCGGAACTCGGGATACATTAATTGCGAGTACTGGGGTTGGGGGTGTGGAGCGCATTGGGGAACAGCGAAGAGCTTTGCGGGGTTTGGTAAGCTAGTGGGATGGGCTCCGGACGTGGGGCCCACATGTTCTCTCAGTCTCTGCAAGCATTCGGATTGGGCGAACAGAACCAGCCTTCCCAATGTCAAGGTGACAGGCATACAGAAACCGTGAGAATTAACTGAGAGCTTCTCCTCCGCAGACCGAGACTAATCAAAGACGATGGTGTGACAATGGTATATAAATGATCCGCGACGTCCAAGAAGCTCCATGGGATCAAAACCAACAACTCCAGTAGCCATTGCTCCCAAAACGCCAATGCCGATACCGCTCTATGCTTCTCCCTCTCCGACCCATGGGTTTTCGAGTCCGTGTCCATGCTAAGGGGAGTTAGGCCTCAAAACCTAGCCGCAATCCGTTCCACCCTGAAATTGAACATATTTCTGCCACCAGCCCCTCCAACTCGTCAGATCGGCGCACCCCACGCTGCGCGCAGTCTTCGGGCGAGCTGTATGTCCTTCTGTTGTATAGTGACGCGTTTGGCGTGAATGGCGCACAGGTTCGCATCGTGGAACAGGCTGACGAGGAAGGCCTCGGTGGCTTCTTGGAGGGCTAGAATGGCCTGGCTTTGCCATCGGTTCGGACCGTCCTCAGTCGTGACTTGCTGACATATCTCCCTGACCTGTGCTTCGTGTCAGAGTCTTCAGCATGCAGCAATTGCGCTTCGCCGTGAACATACCAATCGCCCGAATGGCAGCTTGGTGATGAGCAGTTCAGTGGTCTTCTGGTATCGGCGAATGTCCTTGAGAGCCCTCGTGCCGGGCTTGTATCGATGTGCCTTCCTCGGCTTCGGAGCTGGTCCGGGTTGGCCCACTTTGTTCGCAGTCAGCATGGGCATCTCGGGAGTTGAAGAGGAAAGCTTTCAGGGCGGAAATGGTTGCCACTCAGAGGAGCTGCTGCCTTGAAAAAGGCATATGCAAATCCATGGGGCATTGAGACATGGCGCATCGGGTATCACTTACAGCGCTTTCCTGACTCTCGTCGACCACCACTACTCTGGCGTCCTCCTCCCCGCGTGGGTCGCGCAACATTGCGCCTGGCCTGCCCCTTTGGTGGCATTGCGAATTTTTACCGATATTGTGCCAAACCGAGGGGATCGGTATTCTGGGAAGGCCTGGCGGCGATAAACGGAGCGCGAGACTGCTGTGGATATTGATGTGGTTGTCCGGGGGCTGGGCGGCGGCGCGTTTGTACCGCGAAAAGTCGCGAGTTTGCGCGTCCAATTCGAAACTCGACTTCAGCGCTCAATTGGCCAACTCTTTCGGCGCAAAGTGTATGTTGCGGCCTTTAGCGATATGGAGTGAATGTGTCCGAGCGGAATTGTATAAGGAACAGCAAGACATGCCCTTGGTGTTGAGGCCCGGATGCGGGAATGCGGGAGGCTGGGGGCGTGCCAAGATGTGGCTGGGAGCGCGAGAACTCGACATCACGTGGAGATTAGATTGATTAGATTGCGCGATTCACTAGGACACGGGACACGGGACACGGACCTTGCGGGACAGGTTACGTAGCCACAACCACGGCTGTCTTTCACGCACAACGTGACTGCGCCGTGCACGACTAATCAACGCTTCGCACAGCTGGCCTCACGCTCGCTATATTATCCCCCGGGCCACGCATCACCCCGCTCATCCCCATCCCCATCCTTTGTTCGAACATCGCAACCGCCGGGCTGACATCGGGTACCGCGGAACTCATCATGGCGAACGTTTTGGCAGGCGGCGACGGCATGATGGGCCAGTTCCCCTTGGAGCAGTGGTTCTATGAGATGCCCGTTTGCACGCGGTGGTGGATGACTGTGGCTCTGAGCATGAGCGTACTGGTGCAATGCCACATCGTATCGCCCTTTCAGCTCTTCTACAGCTTCCGCACCGTTTTCGTGAGGAGTCAAGTGAGTATCGCAAGCCTCTTCGAAGGGGCGTGGACTGACATGAAGCAGTATTGGCGGCTCATAACCACATTCTTCTACTTCGGACCGCTGAACCTCGACCTCCTCTACCACATCTTCTTCCTCCAGCGCTACTCCCGCCTGCTCGAAGAGTCCTCTGGTCGCTCGCCCGCGCACTTCTCATGGCTTCTCGCCTTCGCTTCTAGTCTCCTGCTCTGCCTCGCGCCCATGTTCTCCATGGCATTCCTCGGCTCCGCGCTTTCAAGCACCTTGATCTATATTTGGAGTAGGAAGAATCCGGACACGTTGCTGAGCTTCCTCGGGTTGCTCGTCTTCAGGGCGCCATATCTTCCTTGGGTACTCCTCTCGTTCTCACTCTTTATGCACGGCACTGTGCCTAAGGACGAATTGTGTGGTATCGTAGTAGGCCACAGTAAGTCATTCGGCTATATCCACCGATCTAGCCCGCGGCTAACAGGCGGCAGTTTGGTATTTCTTCAATGACGTTTACCCACCGCTTCACGACGGCCACAGCCCTCTAGACCCACCCACGTGGTGGGTTCGTCTTTTCGAAGGCCCGCCACCGCCTATAGAAGAACCTACCGAAGGCGACTTCCCTGACCAGCCTACCGAGGACGTGATCAATCCTACGGACGCGTTGCCAGCGCAATGACATCGTTTTGCATATCAATACAGGAGTTTGGCGAACATCACAGCATTGAGATACCCATTTCTTGATTCTCTCTCACGGTTCGTTGTCAGGGTAGAATTGGATAGATGTGCGGGACGAAACGCGCAATGAATATCAGTATGCGTATAAAGCAGAGCCCGTGTCTACGCTATGTATATGATTGGCCCCGTACCTCTTTATCACCATCTCCGAGTCCGTCGTTTACTCAAACATCCGTCCAATCGACACAGCTTTCTGCCTTCTTGATCTGGGCGCTTTCCCGGGATCTGGACAAGTGCCTTCCTCTTTGGGCTAAGAAACCTCGGCTGTTCTGCTACCACCCTGGCGCATCTGTGGAACATCTTTGGCAATCATGAACGGACTTCACCGAATGGCTGATTGCCTTCAACACTATGCGGGACATGGACCCCATGGTAAGTATATATATGTTGCCGCGCAGACTTCAAAAGCCACACCCCTCTCCTCCATCATACATCATGTCGGTCTCCAAGCTCCCCCTCCTTTCGCTTCTTACACTCGCGTCCCCTTCAGCAGCATGGGGAACCTTGGGTCATGACACTGTTGCTTTCATTGCCCAGTCTTTTCTGTCTCCACAAACTGTGAAGTATACACAGTCCCTCCTCAACGATACTGGCTCGGCGTATCTGGCCAATGTAGCGACATGGGCAGACTCCTACCGCTACACAGCTGAAGGCTCCTTCTCTGCCCCCTTGCACTACATCGATGCCATGGACTCGCCACCAGAATCCTGCAATGTAGACTTTGAAAGAGACTGCCCGGAGGAAGGATGCATCGTCAGCGCCATCTCCAACTACACCACGCGACTCCAGGATAAATCCCTATCCTTGACCGAGCGCCAGAAAGCCCTCAAGTGGGTGATCCATTTCCTAGGCGACATCCACCAACCTCTGCATGACGAGAACCTTGCCCTCGGTGGCAACCAAATCAACGTCACCTTTGATGGTACCGACACCAACCTCCACCACATCTGGGACTCCAACATGGCTGAGAAGCTGGTCGGCGGCTACTCCCTCGAAGACGCGCGTAACTGGTCCGCCTCGATCGTCTCGGAGATCAAGCACGGAAAATACGCCAAAGAAAGCGGAAGTTGGCTTGACTACATGGCAGTCAATGACAGCATCTCCTCCGCCATGCATTGGGCCACGGACGCGAACTCGTACGTCTGCTCCACCGTGCTTCCCTCAGGCGAAGACGATGTTGAGGGAAAGGAGCTTGATGGCGCATACTATGATACTGCGATTCCAGTCATCACGCTGCAGATTGCGAAGGCGGGGTATCGGTTGGCGGCGTGGTTAAATTATATTGTTACGGGGCAGGAGAGTATGAACAAGGGATACCATCATTGGCATGGGTATGGGGTGGATAAGACGACTGTTGTGAAGAGGAAGGTAGAGCTGGAGGACTGGATGGTGGAGGCTAGGAGGGTTAGGAGGGCTTATGGGTGGAATTGTGGCGCTGAGGGGCATAGTCATTAGAGGGGGCGATGATGTTGATGAGTGTATGAGAACATGAGCGATTATCGGTCATGACAATGTCCAATTAATACCTGTGACATGATGACAGTGGTTTGCGTTTTACACCAAGGACCACGCACGCAAGCTGTCCTTAGGCACTCTTGATCCTCACAGTTGCCCTGGCTATATTGGCCACTCAAAAAAAGGAACTTTTGTGCTAGTGCACAACCAGGAAAGCCGGCACTCTCCCGGGATCATTTCCAGGGGTTAGCTGCATAACGAAAGGCATTTGTTGAATAAACCATTGCTTGTGCTGGAATTATGGCGCCCGACTGCCAATGATGCTCTTGCTTACCGCGCCTTGCTGGCCCTAACTCGAACCAATGAATCTTCGCGGACGCAGTGTCGCGATGACGCGCCTCGCATGCCCTTTATCGATAAACACGTATAAGACACGCTTTTCCCGCCTCATCAATGGTTAGAAATACTCCGAACCTCCAAAAACCCATCTACCATCGGTCCCTTCGACGGTCTGCCCCGCTCCTTCCCTTTGGCAACCAGCTTCAGCATGGATCACATCACTCGAGGCACAGCTCGAATGAATACCAATCCCGCGACACTTCTCGGTCTTCCGGTGGAGATTGTCGAGCATATCGGACAAGAAGTCGCCAATGTTACAGATGTCAAAGCCAGCAATCCTGCCATTTGCAGTTTACGCTTGACCTGCAAAGCGATCGCGGAATTGACGCGTCCCGCCTTCGTCGAGACGTTTTACGGCAACACAAAGGTCAACTTCACCACCAAGGGTCTGACCAGGTTCCAAAAGACCGCCCTCCATCCGGTGTATTCGAAAGCTGTGCGCAAAGTTACAGTGGTGGACGAAATACTGGATGGCAACGAGTACTCAAAGATAGCTAAAGTGGCGAATAGCAGAGTTCAATCGCCTGAGCAAATGGCTGCATTGGAAATAATCATGCAAGCTGATAGAGACTCCAATAACCGCAGAGTCAGTATGAGTGGCCCATTTGTCTGCGTCTTCGCTAATGATGGTAGGAAAACCTCGAAAATGACGTCGGCACTATTATGTTCGCTGCTGGACTGAGGCTACTACAGAATGTGCGCCATGTCGAGATCGTTCCGCAAAAGAACAGGGATGGATATGACCTTGGCGTCGACTATGCGATTGTCCTTGAACAAGATCAACCATTGTTCGATACTATCATGAACGCCCTAGTGCTTGCGAACATCAAACTCGAGCGCTTCACTGTGCCGACGGTGGAATACGGTGCGCTTTCCGGGGTTCAGTGTGCGGAGATGTGCTGGCCCACGGAGGACATGGAAGAGGCACTGCGACATCTCAAGGAGTTGAAGATGAACATAGCCAATTATGAGTATGATGGAGTAGGGGAGGAAGATCCCTGTATCTTCATTTCCCATCTTCCCTCCCTCATCAAGCTTTCCTTGGGGTTTGACACTCTGAATCGCTTCAACGGCGGCATCGATGGGTATCTAAACGTCGATGCGGCATACACTCCGAATCCACTCCAAGAGCTGCACATTGAGGGTCTACAGTTCAACGTTTGCGGCAGCCGATCGTTTCTCTATCGCCACTCCCAGACACTGCGGAAGGTCAGCTTCCGCAACTGCGCCGCGTTCCCTGGTCACCCCGTACCAAATGTCGACAGACCGGACAGCGAGTCCCAGGAGAATGGCAACCAGCCAAGCAACAGGGCGGCTTGCCTCATCCTGCACGCTCTCAAGCGCTGCCCCAATCTTCAAGAATTGGACTTGTTCCAGGTTGCACACCACGGATTCCGAACGTATTATCCTACCTATGGTTTCAATAAGAACCCTTACCACGCCGTTGTAGAAGAGGGGGAGGATATGCAGAAGAGGCTTCGAGAGTTGATACATGATATCAAAGTCAGCCGTCTCAATAGCGCTTCGGATCAGGAGAAGAGCTTCATTTGGACTCGCAATCCGGAGGAAATTCCTGTGCACGTCGCTTTGTAGGAGGAATCACGAGTGAGGGAACGAGCAGAATATGAAGACTTGCGGTGGTCAAGGCGTCAAGGTCCGTGGATCGGTCAGTCTATGGCGTAAATGGCTTTCTCAGTCCCTTTGCCTTTCGTCTTACAGCTTCATCGTCCACAACACACTCCACAAAAACCTTTCCACCTGCCCTTCCACAGCAAATTCCCCATCGCGCCAAAGCTTCCTCTGTGGCAGAATAAACCGATGCCTTCCATCATACGGGTACTCGATGAGAAAATCCATCAAGCAGTGGGTATGGTGGCTATGCAATGAATTCAGAATCGATCGCCACGACCCGCCGGCCACCAACGACGTGCGGTTGACAGCCAAACTCTTCAACGTGTCTTTATGGTTGAGCAGAAATTGTTCGAGTGACTCTCCGCAGATTGCGAATCGCGATAAGCGGAGGCGTTCTAGCTTCGGAAGACATACCCACTCCAGACCACTCACAACCATTGATCGATGGTTATGACTGTAAAAGCAGTTAGAAGCGACGCAGCTAAGGCACAGGTCGCTGAGGTGTGGTGTTTGAGCGAGGAGATGGGGAAGGATGTTCTTCACATCTCTATCGGCTTCTCCAGGCGGTGGAGGAGCGATACAGTCGCAGCCTTATTTTGAGGGATCGATCTGCAGGTCCAGGTAACGGGAGCTGCTGGGTAATCGATGGGATGCAAAGGACCACAGACATACGCCAAAGGCGTGTTGGATGAGTCTCTCGGGATATCGCGAACTGACTCTGTGATTAGCGAATTCGAGAGCTTCCAGGGGTATCTTAGTGGTAGAAAGCGTGGCTATGATGAGACGGTAAAGCGTCGTGGCTGTGACGACGTGATGCTCGACCGCAACCCGGGAGATGGATGTTTGGTCCGTCGGGAGGCATGGCTGATCCAGAGCCTACCAGTGCCGGCAGAACCACGATGCGAAAGGAGTAGTGATCACGATCTTCTTCAGGTTTCGCAAGCGTGTGGAAACCCTTGTGAAGCCGGCCGTCAGCGCTGCTTCGAATTTTTCTGTAAATACATCTCTTGACCCATATACCATCTCTTCCTCGCCTTCATGGAGATATACTGGCGTGTGTAAGTCGTGAGCGAAGTATATGCACTTGATATCTCTTGCATATTCAGCATGTGGGCTGATAGCATACAATCGCTTAAGGCTCTCGGGCTGCAAGTCGATAAAGAGAGTGCTGAATGCCGCGTTCCCCAAGTCAAATTGAGATTTCATGTAGAGCGAGCGGCATACGAGTCGCAGGTTGTACACATCGTACAATGAGGTGCTATACGAGCCATTCGGAGTATAGATAAGGTGCGAGACGATGTGGCTGATGATTTCGGTTGGGAGGACGGAAAGCGTGGTAGTGGAATTCATGATTGAGAAAGGAGCTCCTCGAGCACCCCGGCACTGTTGCACCGCAATGGAGACCTTCAAATTCTGGATAAGGAACGAACGAAGTTTGGTGTGGCGCGTATATGACCCCTATAATCGCACTGGGGCAATTCAACGAGGTCGCTGTTCAATCGTGCGAGACGCGTGCCATAAGCCCTAGAGGCGCAGCGATCCATTTCTGACAGTGGCCCAATTCTGTGAAACTATGCTGAGGTGCTCACTTCCTACTGTCGGTTTGCCTATCTTGGCTACGCAATTCCTTTCTCCACGGCTTGTGCGGTCGGCGAATGTTCCACAGCGTAAGTGAATTGCCAAGCGGGAGCTGAATTGGGCGGCTTTCTGCTTTCGAACATTGAAGTCTTTCTGCCGAGCGTGTACAGCGGCACGGAAAAGCCCATCATGCCGATGCTAGAGTTGTTGAGGCTGCGTAAATAAATTGAAGCACAGCAGGCGAGCGACCTCACGCTCTGACCACGATCTGAAGCAACGCAGTTGCTCATATTGCACGACGGCATCTCAACATCTGAAGTTCGGCATGTCGTTATTTTACCCTGGTGTGTAGTAGTGGTGGAGAATTGTTGACTCTGGAAATAGGGTCTTGGGATCTATACCATCGTGGCATCGCCCAGACTTTCTTCCGGGGTTGACTATTACCCGAGATCCTTAGAGGTAGGATATATAGGACAGCGCTCGCTATTCGGCTCAATTTGAGCTTTCTATCAACGTCTTGACCATTCAGAATGCGAGGCTTGAAATTATAACAGCTTGGAAGCCCTACGCGATAGGCGTCGCCGTCCGCTGCTACCTGGAGTGCGAGCGGGACTCCCGTCGCGAGAATTCGGTCTGGTCAAGATGTACTGGGGATCGCACTAGGGGCTTGGTGACAATTTACGCTTATACTCTACTTGCATCCTAGGCAATTGATGCTTGCCATCTACACCGATTTGATACGTCGATCGAAGAAGAGGACTCGAGTATGCACACAGAACAAGGGAGTGACCTTGTACCTTCGATGGATATTCCCATGTCTGGCTCCACCACTGACGGCATATTGCTGCTGCGAGATCTACTAAACGTTCGAAGTCCACAGCAGCACAATGGCCATCTTGACAGGTATAAATACCTTCTTTATCACCGCTTCTTAAACCGTTTCGAATCGAGCCATCTGCCCACGACAATCAGACAACATCGTTGTCCATCATGAGGAACCTCACGCTACTTGCTGCGGCGGCTGTACTCCCCGCGTTATCTTCAGCGCACTATCTCTTTCCGCACCTTTATCTGAATGGCGTGAAGAACGCGCCGTTCGTCTATGTGCGTGAGCATGACAACGGCTTTCAGCCCTCGTGGGATGACGGCCGCTGGCTCCAGACCAACGACATCCGCTGCAACAAAGGCTCAGAGAATCACCGCGCTCAGACCAAGGCGGCCAAGGTAGTCGCAGGGAAGGATGTTGTCGGTTTTGGTACAAACCTCGATGGACGCATCGGGCATCCAGGACCGATCACCGTAAGTTCTTAGACTTCCGATGAACCTGAGGCTTCTTGGCTGACTGCCCTTCGCGCTGTAGATATACATGTCGAAGGCTCCCGGTGATGTGAGCCAATACGACGGATCGGGTGACTGGTTCAAGGTGTTCCAACTGGGCACCTTCATGCCCTGGAACGGCACCGATCAGGGCTGGCTCTCATGGAACAAGAACAAGTTCACCTTCACCCTTCCCGCTGAGATTCCGGCTGGCCAGTATCTGATGCGAATCGAGCACATGGCCGTCCATCAGCCATATAGGAACAAGGAGTTCTTCTTGCAGGTTAGCGACAAAATCTTCCCATATCTTCCCAATGCTGTTGCGAAAGTAGCTGACTAGTACTGTGCTAGTGTGCACATCTTGATGTCCAGAGCAGCTACCAAGGTCCTGCGCCATCGCCGACAATCAAGTTCCCCGGCGGGTACAGCAAGAGCGACCCGGCCATACAGCTTGATAGCTGGGCAAAACCGCCGCCATCGTATGCGCCTATGCCTGGCCCAAAGATGTGGCCTAACGAGAAGCTCTTCAATGCTATGGGCGGCGTGTCTTAAAGGACGCATGCTGCAATGCAAGAATGTGGAAGTAGACGACCGCCTTGCTTGCCTTGCTGGAGGTATGTGTTCGGGAGCGATATTTCTTCTTGCTCGGAGTGGCACCTTATGAGGCTGCATCCTGTGTCGTTAGCTAGGTGTGATATGAAGCGGTTGTCGTTCAAATGCTATTCTTCCTGCTGCTGCACAACGTCGTACTGGTTAGCACGGAACTTGCGACGTCCCGACGTTCTGAGGCATCCCGGAAGTGAAGAGCGTGGCAAAATACAAGCCGTCTAGATGGTGGAACGAATAAGACACCTCTGCGAAATATTGACATTGTCTTTGGTTTGTTCCAGAGCGTTGCCAAAGTAGCTGGACGAGCCTCCAGACGCGCCAAGGCTTGCTTAGTCAGCGTACCGTAATTTCAGTCCAGGTCTCGAGCTTTCATCTGATGGCGGAAGAGGTAAAGTCACCCTTTCAGAGATCTTTCGAGTAGTACCTGAGGGCATACGATAGTCGATATGCATCATTACCTTACTAAATTGGACCAATCCGGTCTCGTAGGTTCAGCCTCGCTGCGCCTGCGTCTCCTGCGAGGCTTAGGCCGCAGCCGCTTGATGCTGGACATCTGCGACCTTGAACGCGCCCAGCTCTTTCCACCGAGCGATCGATGTGCAGTCGTCCCAATCGAGACCGCACCCGAACGAGCGATTGAATGCGTATACCCTATAGCGAACACCTCGTGAATACCGCCACGAGCGGACGATGAGACGCCCCAGAACCTCGACAGCCTAGACGGAGCCCGGTCTTCATAAAGCAGCTTTACGGGTACCATACCGCCCCTTGAAAGCAAAAGCTATTTCATGAGAGAATGCGGCTCGTAGAGATCGGCCAGAATGGCGAGCTCAGCCTCACCAGGAACTTCGTCGGCGACGATCCGGTTCCCACCTATGCCATCCTCTCCCATACCTGGCTAGAAGGACAGGAAGTTCCATTCAACGAGTTCAACAACAACACGGGAAGCGATAAATTAGGTTGGGCCAAAATTAGGTTCTGCGCACAACAGGCAAAGAAAGATGGCTTGAGTCACTTCTGGGTAGACACCTGCTGTATCGACAAGACAAGCAGCGCAGAGCTTTCGGAAGCTATCAGGTCCATGTTCCGCTGGTATAAGAAGGCAGAGAAGTGTTACGTCTATCTTTCGGACGTATCGAGCGGTGATATCGAAGAGAACAGCGAAGAACTGAGACGCGGAAGGCCCCTATAAAGAACAGTAGATGGTTCACTCGTGGCTGGACGCTTCAAGAACTCATTGCTCCCACGATCGTTGAATTCTTCTCCCGGGAAGCTGAGCGAATAGGCGACAAAGTCTCTTTGGCACAGACACTCCATGAGATAACGAGAATACCGATCGAAGTGCTTCAGGGAAGTCCGCTGTCCTCTTTTACGATAGAGGAGCGGATGTCGTGGGCAAAGAATCGGCAAACCAAACTCGAAGAAGATGCGGCCTACTGTTTGCTGGGCATCTTCGACGTCCACATGGCGACGCTCTACGGTGAGGGCCGTCAGTCGGCTCTTGATCGATTGCGAAAAGAGATCAAGGAACGCTACGTCCTCAATTTGCCAATTGCGAAAGGTGCCGCTTTCAATTCGCACACCGAGGAACACAACGCGCGATGCCTGCCAGACACCCGCACTGCTCTGCTACACGACATCAAATGCTGGACAGAGGATGGTCTCGGTAAACCCCTGTTCTGGTTAAGCGGCATGGCTGGCACGGGAAAGTCAACAATTGCAAGAACAGTCGCACAATCCCTCGCAGACACGAGCAGATTAGGAGCAAGCTTCTTCTTCAAGAGAGGTGAAGGCGAACGTGGTAACGCATCGAGGTTCTTCAGCACTATAGCCACCCACTTGATTGCACATGAGCCATGCATGCTTCCAAGCATCCGAGAGGCCTTAGATGAAGACTCAGCATTGATGGAGAGGTCCCTGAAAGACCAGTTTGAGAAGCTCATCTTGCAACCACTCTCGGCGATGGGCCAGGATCGCAAACGAAATCTGAAGCGCATTATCGTCATTGATGCCCTTGACGAGTGCGAGAGAGACGAGGATATTCGAGCCATACTTCACCTGCTTTCCCTGACTCGAAAGGCTCAGCCAGCATCGATACGCGTCCTAGTTACGAGCAGACCGGAGCTTCCAATACGTCTCGGGTTCAAGCAGATGTCGGACGGCACCTACGAGAACTTGGTCCTGCACGAGATCTCAAGAGACATTGTTGAGAACGATATACGTGTCTACCTGCTTCACGAACTGGAACAAATACGCCGCCACCGCTTGTTGCCTCCTGTCTGGCCTAGCCCAGAAGAAGTTGCAGCGTTGGTCAAATTAACTACGCCCTTATTTATTCATGCGACCACGGTGTCTCGATATATTGGCAACAATGCAGGCGATCCAGAAGAGAACCTGCATAGAGTCTTATCCTATGAGCGGACGAATTTCTCACAGCTTGACCGTACCTACCTTCCAATCCTTGACCAATTACTCGAACAGCAGGAAGACGAGGATAAAGACAGCTGGCTGCGCAAGTTTCGTGAATTGGTTGGCACTATTATCTCGCTGGAAAGTCCCCTCTCTACGACATCGTTGTCCCGGCTTTTGCAGATACCTGAAAGAAAGATCAAATACCGGCTGGATTCTCTACACTCTGTTCTCGCCATCCCTGACGATGATGCTGCCCCCATCAGACTCCTGCACTTGTCATTCCGAGACTTCCTCATCAACTCCGGTAGTCGAATGAATAAGCCATACTGGATCGACCAGAAATCAACCCACAAGCAGATCGCATTGCTCTGCATTGAATTGATGTCTCGTCCTGAGGGGCTTCGGCAAGACATCTGTGGTCTGAAACGGCCTGGAGTCCTGCACAGAGATATTGATGAACGGACGGTTGCCAGCAGCATTCTGGCTGAAGTTCAGTATGCCTGCCAATACTGGGTGCACCATCTTGTACAAAGCCAAGTCTCTCTCGAAGATGGTGATCCCGTACACACGTTCCTTCAGGCACGTTTCCTTTACTGGCTAGAAGTCATGAGCCTTCTTGGCGAAGCTCCGGCATGCATACATGATCTCGATCAGCTGTTACTGCTAGCCTCTGTAAGCGTCCGAGGCTGATAATCGTCAATTGAATGTTAATCGTAGCTATAGTCTAGCGCAAGTCTAGTCACAACCTTCATCCGGGACGCGCAGCGGTTTACCATCCGGTTTCGATCTATAATCCAGAAAGCACCTCTGCAGGTCTACTTCTCAGCCATGATCTTCGCTCCAGAAGCGAGTACCATCCATCAGACCTTCAACAGTGTTGTTCCGACATGGATCAAGGTGCTTTCGGAAAGAGAACAAGAGTGGGATGCGTGTCGCAGCATGCTCGAAGGCCACACTGAATCAGTTAACGCACTATCGTTCTCTCCGGATGGACGGTACATGGCGTCCGCGGCTCAGGACAAAACGATTCGCGTATGGGACATTTTAACGGGCATTAGCCAGGCCACTCTTTATGGTCACAGGGACTGGGTCAGATCCGTCGTTTACTCCCCCAATGGCCTACTCATGGCATCTGCGTCCGATGACCTAACAGTATGTTTGTGGGATACCACCACCTGGTCACTCACAGCCCGCCTTATTGGACATATGGACCGCGTACTTACGTTAGCCTTCTCGCTAGACAGTCGGTACCTCGCATCTGGCTCCGAGGATACGACAGTCAAATTATGGGACACCAGAGATACGTCCTGCTCCACAACGCTGGAAGGTCATTTGCGTGCTGTGACTGCTGTAGCAATCCTGCTGGCAGATAGCCAGATGGTAGTATCAGCTTCCGATGATGGCACGATACGCTGCTGGGATCTAACAACGGCCTCGTGTCGGAGGGGTTTTTCCATCCACTCAGATCCCTTCAAATCCATTGCTTTCTCGCCTGATGGACGGAAGTGTGCAACAGCTTATCGAAAGACGGTGATGGTGTGGGATACATTGACTGGACAAATCACGCGCCAAATTACACAGAGTTCGAATAGTAGCTTTGATGATGGAAGACTCGCGCTATGCGGCAATGTAGTCGCTGCCGCGGGTACAGGACAAATCATACGAATCTGGAACACCGATGATGGAGCCCTTTACCGGATCATAGAAGGCTGCCTTGGTCGCTTCACTGCCATAGCTTTCGATCCCACCAATAAATACCTTGTGTCCGCTGCAACAAATGGAATACTCCAAGTGTGGGAATTGCAAGCAACTGTTGGCTGCAATGGGCTTGAGAACAAACTGGGAGAATGTTTCTGGACAGCTGCTTCGCCTGAAGCGAAGCTGTACGCATGCCGGTACAGACACGCGATTCGGGTGTGGGATCTTTCTCTAGAAAGGGTCACTAAGACTCTCAAGGACTATTCCTCAGCCAAAGTCCCAGGGGCCATACGGTTCTCACCCGATGGTCAATTACTGGCGGCCATAAGCGAAACGCAAATACGAATATGGAATACGCAGGACTGGACATGCCTTGTCCTCGACGGCAGGGGATCCAGGATGAAAAGTCTTGCAATCTCGCCGGGCAACGACTTCTTAGCCACCACATGTGCGCAAAAAATGTGGCTCTGGAGCGTTGAACAGCGGAGATTGCTCTGGAGCGCCCAATGGCAAATCAATATCAACGACCACAAATGTCATATCCACTTCTCGGCAGACAGTCAGACCTTGGCCAGTATTTCCTCACATGGAGAAGTCTTAATATGGAACATGGCGACTGGGTTGGCTATGTATAAGATGAAACTGTTTGCTTCATCCTGTTCTGCCCTCTCCCCTGATGGTCAGCTGTTCGCATGCTCCACGAACAACAAGATTCAATTATGGGTAGTTGCAGAATCAAAATATAGCATGCTATGCGGTCATGACATGTTCATACTGGATCTCGGTTTCTCAGCAGATAGTCGATGGCTAGCATCAACATCCGCGGATCGTACAATACGCCTCTGGAACACAATGACTAGACAGCAGCTTCACGTCCTCAAATTTTCCGACTTCCCAGTTAAACAAATCAGATTCTCTTCGAATGGTACGTCACTACTAAGCGACCGGGGTATGGTACCGCTCCCTTCCAATGTGTTAAAGAACACACAGCCGCCTTGTCACGAGCGACCGATCGTCTTTGCAATTGATCAGTGGATATGCGTGGACGGGATCCAGGTTATTTGGATTCCACCCGAATTTCGGTCAACCCACAAAGACTCGTATCCGAAGATTCAGGTCGTTGAAGATACTGTTTGTATTGTCAACAAGGCAGGCAAGGTTACTATCATTCGGCTATGTCCGACGGATGGAGTGGCTGCGCTGCGCGAGGGCTATACAAGTAGGAGCTAAAGACAACATTCAAAGTCACCGCAGTTAGATTTTGTAATATGCACGACTTCTGGTCTTTGTTTAGCGTCACGGATCATCTACTCTTTTAAGCAAGAACATTGATGTCTATCCTCGAAATCGGCCTGGCCATTCAGTCACCTCCTAAGAACATAGAGCATCCTTTGTTCAAAGATCGCCGGAAGAGAATTGCAGCTCTTATGGCTTTTGTACAGACGTTTTAGACGACTAGAGAGTCTGTATAGGGTCGGATAAAGGGGTAAGAGCGCGTATACTTATACTGGGCTCCTTCAACTTCTGGCGCTTTCGGGCCACTACCTTCTCTCGAGTTGGTGCGCTTCCACGATATAGACCGCGCCCTATATCAATCCTTCGCCAATTCTTGAGGTGTACACGTTGATGGGTCCAGGGTGCATGTGATTGCTGAGAAACAGGCGTTGCCATTTGTGACGGGAAAACCACGTAGGGAGAGCTTCCTTATGGGTGTGAAGTTGGAAAAATTGAATGGCCACGAGCCCTCACGAATAAGCCCCTTGGGTGCTTGAATCGCCCCGACTCCAGTTAGTTGCCTTGCACAGAATTCTTAGGTGTTGCCTTTTCTTGTCTCTACTTCACAGAATAATGGGCGATATCCATCCGGAACGGGTTAGCGGGCTCACGAGCAGTGCAATGTGGTATCTGACGTTTCCTCACAATGCTAGGCGTCCAAGGTACCCAAGGGTTGTGCTGATCGATGTTGCTTGACCATGAAGCGTCGGCAATGGAGTATAATAGACCCGTTGCTTTGAATGAGATATCCGAGTTTCGGACGATCAATCGTTTCTGTGCTCCAGGCTGCCACTTGGAGAACCCTCGAACAGAGCGGCACAATGAACGCGAACTGCAAGGCTCTTTATCTTAGCCTCCTTAATCCAGGGCCCCGCGAGTGATAGCTAGCCGGCTATTATCCGCTCCTAGCTCTCCCATCCTCGTTCTCCTTGGCATCGGCTTGGCCCTGCAACATCCCCGCTCTCGACAACAGTTTATGACAGCGGAGAAACATCACCCAACGTCATCGTGTGGCCATACCCCAAGCTGTTCCTGCAGCTCCATCGCCGCTATGGCTGAAGCAGGAAGCTCCCTAAAGAGATATGTAACATTTGTGCTCATGTGCGCGTTGCGTGCGACTAAGCTGTCGGTGCTTTTCCGCGCAGGATGACGACTTATAAGCACAGTAGAGCAATCTCTATGCGGCTCGAAATCTGTGGCGCATAGCTTCTGTAGGGTCGCAAGTGCAGTTGACAGTTTGCGGCAATGTGTTCCTCGAGATTCTGGTCAATTGCAGCCGTTGTGGCTCTGTGTGGAACCACGACCGCTCAATTCCCTCCGGAACCGACTGGCGTGAGTGTGTTGGAGTCACATATCGAAGATGGGATCAGGATATCGTACAAAGAGGTGAGCCTCTTTGCTGGCGCTTTCTTTAACGGATGTGTGCTAATGTGCTGAAGAGCGATCTTTGCGAGACAACAGACGGCGTCCGGAGTTACTCAGGTTATGTACATTTACCTCCAGAATCGCTCGAAGATCTGGGTGTGGAAAACCAGACATATGAGATTAATACGTTTTTCTGGTTCTTTGAAGCGAGAAAAGACCCAGAGAATGCTCCTTTGTCGATCTGGATGAATGGCGGGCCAGGATCTAGCTCCATGTTGGGGTTGCTGAGAGAGAACGGGCCGTGCTACGTCAATTCCGACTCCAATTCTACATATCTGAGCGAGTGGGCATGGAACACCGAAGGTGCTTGAACAAGGATCTTCTCAACTGTTATACAGATGCTGACCCTTCACAGTCAACATGCTCTATCTCGATCAGCCGGTGCAAGTAGGCTTCAGCTACGATACGCTGACCAACGTCACTATCTCATCGCTCACTGGATCTTCAGGCGTGGAAGTAGCAGACTTCTCAAACGGCGTCCCCGAGCAGAACAACACTTTCTACGTTGGCACCTTCCCCAGTCAAAACCGCAACATGACCACCCAAGGCTCCATGAATTCGGCTCGAGCACTTTGGCACTTTGCGCAGGTGTGGTTCCAGGAATTCCCCGGCTACAAGCCTAACGACAACCGAATCTCCATCGCGACAGAATCCTACGGCGGTCGCTATGGCCCAGCTTTTGCTTCATACTTCCAAGAGCAGAACGAGCGGATAGAGAATGGTACTTGGGATGAAGACGGCCAAACTCATATCCTTCATCTGGATACGCTGTTAATCATCAATGGCTGCATCGACCGTTACGTGCAATGGCCGGCATATCCCATGATGGCATACAACAACACATACGGTATTAAAGCGTATAACGAGTCGCGCTATGAGGGCGTCCTGGATAGCCTATACCGCAAGGGCGGTTGCCTTGACCAGATCGAGCAGTGCAGGAACCTCAGCCTTGCCTACGACGCAACTAATCAGGGATTCAACGAAACGGTTAATGAGATTTGCGAGGCTGCCGAATCTTTCTGTACGGAGGAGATCCGCAATCCGTACTTCGACTCTGATGTCAATTACTACGATATCTCTGCGCCGGGTGCAGCTTCCTTCCCTCCTCCCTGGTATGAGGGGTTCCTGAACCAACCTTGGGTACAGCAGAGTCTCGGTGTGCCTATCAATTGGACACAATCGAACTTAGCGGTCTCTCAAGCTTTCCGAGGCATTGGCGACTATCCTCGGCCGGGATGGAAAGAAGATCTGGCATATCTGCTCGAAGAAGGGATCAAGGTTGCTCTGGTGTACGGAGATAGGGACTATGGTATGTTCAAGCAAGGCATTCGTGGAATAGCGAGCTAACAATTTGTAGCATGCAACTGGTATGGGGGCGAACTTGTCTCACTCGCGATCAACTACAATAACAGCGAGCAATTCCGCGCCGCAGGCTACTCCCCAGTCTACGTCAACGACTCTTACATCGGTGGTCAGGTACGGCAGTACGGCAATCTATCCTTCACCCGCGTCTACGAATCAGGCCACGAAGTGCCCGCATATCAGCCTGAAACCGCATTCCGCATCTTTCAGCGCGCACTCTTTAACTTCGACATCGCTACCGGCAACATTTCTACGACCAAATACCCTGAGTACTCTACCGGCGGTCCAAGCGACGTCTATAACATCACCAAAGAGCCCGTAAAGCTAGCCGGATCTCAATGCTACGTCCTCGACAAAGACCAGTGTACCGTTGAACAGTGGGAAAGCGTGGAGAACGGGTCGGCATTAGTGCACAACTGGATTGTCGTGGATGCCAATACCTCGTATATGTTCCCAGACCTTGGCACAAATGGAACAGGCAATGGCACGAGGCCGTCGGGTACTGGCACGCCTACACCATCAACAGGGCCGAGTCCGACTAATAGTAGAGGTACCGCGCCTTCGATCAGTGCTCCTGGAGCTGCGAGTAGGATGCATGCAGGTGCTGCGTGGAGCGTATTAGGGTGGGAGGTTGGCGTATTTGGAAGTGCGGTTTTGGCTGCTTTCTTGGGTGGACTGGCGGTAATATTGTGATTAGAGAGGGCTCATGATAATGATAGGAGGACAGTCGGGCAATATACAGGGCAAGTGAATACTTTATTTGATAGCCGAAATTAGCCGACTTTGGTGCTTCAACTCCTCAGACACAGCAGGGCTGCACTGGCTATGCTGAACTCGAGGAATGCCGGGATATAGAGTTTGAGGCCTCCCTTACAGTCTTGGGGAATTGAAACTTGGGATGCCCAGGTTGCGTTCTTCGAAAGACACCCCCACCATGGGTAGATGTCGCCCTGAATACACCATCGCGGCGTTATCCTCGCACATTGAACCAGCTACCGAGGTCTGAGATACAGAGAATGTGATTCAGAATCTATTCACGGCCCCGCGAAGTGGGAAATACTGTGAATAGCGGCAAACGTGACCGCGCGCTTTTCGGACGCGACTTCTCGGTTTGCGTTACGTCATCACGTCGCACAGCGAAGCGTCGCGCGGCACCTGCACCTGCGCAACAGAAAACTTCAACTACGCCACACAAGCAACCTCAACCCAACCGAACCAGCTCATCGTAACAATATGGCCACAGAAGCGCTTGCACGGATACTCCGCCTACCGAATGAGGTCCTGATCCAGATCGTTTCCTATCTCCAGGTCCCAAACACCATCGCTTCCAAATCTCCAATAAACGCTAGGACTATTGAAGTATCGCCCACCAACGACCTCAGGAATCTATGCCTGGTCAACAAGCGCTTTCTGGCAATCGCCCAGGAGATTCTCTTTGTTCACGCTGAGCTGCCGATTAGCTGCGGATGCCACCCGGCGATAAATGCTGTCGTTCAGTTTCTCCGCACCCTTCTGGACCGCCCGGAGCTGGCTCCCAAGGTCAAAGGCCTCCGCTTCTGCGTGGTGCGCAAGGCCGTCAAGAAGCTCTACGAGCAGAAGGGTTTTACCGACCTTGACAGCCTGCGTCAGCGGTGTTGCGTCCGGGCACAGGGTCTGGGTTACGCGGTTGGCCATCCATGGCACACGGCTTTGCAGAACACGATCGAATCGTCGTTTGGTGGAGTCCTCCTCACTCTGGTTCCCAATCTGCGGTATTTCGAGTACTCGGTACGAGACCACCATCGAGGCTTCACCACCGCAGAGCCAATTGGTGCGCTTTTCGGTACATCGTCCCTGCCGACGATAGCGGAAGCGAACCTGAGAGGCATCAAGTGTCTGAATGCGCCCAACATCTCCTTACTCACAAATCTGGATGTGGCGAATTTGCAAGACCTGACAACGGTTCGCATCAGCATTGTGGACATAATGCAGCTTAACGGCCCCAACAGCATCCGTGGCACCGCCAACCTCAGAAAGATCAAGATGGGCGTCTCCTCGCAGTTACTCCACAAGGAGTCAATCGGGAACTATGATAACATGCACCTCGATGACTTCTTCACCGCACTTGGCTGCATGCAGCTTCAGGAGCTTGAGATGACCCTATTGAACGACATCGGCGGCCTAGACCACGATGTATGGTTCGATGCTGAGTTCTTCATCGGCCAGCTGAAGAGCGTAGCATCATCCTTGTCGCGCCTACGGATCACTTACGATTTCGAGGACGGCAACGTCGTGTGGAAGTGGTTCCATGGCCAGATCACAGACCCAATCGCGTCGCTGCAGCAGTTCACGGAGCTGACGGAGCTGACACTGCCCTTCTTTTTCATCTTCCCCACCGACGAGGAGGACATGCTTCCGCCGAAACTAAAGATCCTGAGTCTTGTCACACCGGATGAGCAAGTTGGAGAGTGGTTGTACAGCATCCTTCAGGCGCGTGAAACCCTTATACAACTTGTGGAGCTCATATGCCGCGATGGCCTAGAGAAAAAGGCGTTGTGGTTTGCCATGAAACCCACTGATGTGTGGAGGAGCTTAGGTGAGCAATTGGGGATTGTCACTGTTGCTCTCGACCACCGGACAGGGCTATCATACAACCTTAAGGTGGAGTATGAGAAGAACCTCCGGTTCGAAGAAGAGGGTGGCGACCTCAAACCGATACGCGAAGCATTGGGTATATTTGATACTACTGATGAGGAATATCTGTCCCAAGATGAGAATAATGACGAGGATATGGATGAAGAGGGCGATCTGTGGGAAGATGAGGATATGGATGAGGAGGGCGCGGACGTGTTTGCTGACCAAGAACTGAATGAGGAGGATGTAACCGAAGACGAACACATGGCTTCGGACTAAACAGAAACCGCTGATAATATCTGAACAGAAAGAAGGTTCCGCCCGACGAAAAGAGAGTGCCTGGGGTCCGGAGGGTGTATCCGGTTGATTTGCTTGTCGCATCATATCATTCTTTTCAATTCCTGTTCAAGAAAGGGACTTCAGAAACGACATCGGTCTCCGCTTCCAACGACCATAATGAAACACGGCAGTGATGGGGGATCAAGCGTTGATATTTCGGTTCACAGCAGTATCGTCGCTAGTAATTATTGACAAAGTAAAAAATCTGGAGCTGCATGACTTGATGCGGACTGAATGTGCCTCGCGATTCAATCATCATCGTCGATCGTCTATTTCATGAACCCTACGCACTTTCCCGACACGAAACAATTGTATGCGGCACAGTCCCCGCAGCCTTCGCCTCACAAAGCCACTTCGAATACCGGAAATCCTCCTCGCCAACGCTACCGAGGCTCGAGAAACGCGGCTGCGATCGGAGGTGGGAGATCGGTCGATTCACCGGTCGATTCGCCGCATTTACGCATATACCAAGAACTCTCTTGAAACAGTACGGCAATCGCATTGTTGTAGCAAGCACAACCAACGAATTTTGCTGCCCAGCATGCCGTCTTAGAGTACTCAGTTCGAGCTGGCCGATACCAGCTGAGCGGTGTACGGGAAAGTGCGTGTCTTTTGTTGTTGATATGCTGGGCACCTTTCCCCTGCGTTGCGGCTCCGCTGTGATAATGCAGGGGGATGACAAGTACTCTTGAATTTGTATGGGTCGCTGACGTGCCACCAGTGTGTTGCTGAGCTTTTGGTGTTTGATCCTCAGTTGCGGTGTGCTCAGACTGCCGCGACCAGAGCGTCGGAAGTAATCCGGCCGGAGTATTCTCGCCCACCGTTTCGGATGCTTCTCGAGTCATAAGTGGGCAAGTATGTAGACTGTGCTAAAACACATACTCGTGCGAAATGCGAAGGAGCAAAACGGGAAACCGCACAAGCCGACCCATGAAAACGCACGTGGCTGTATTCTACGGTCCGATTCCTCATGTACGTCCCTCCTCATCGGGCAACAACGAACGACCTCTCCACCCATTCGCCCGCCTCTTTCCAAAAAAATTCCCTCGCAACTCTCTTTCTGCTCTCCGGCATCCACCCCCCCTCCCAATCAAGACACTCGACGCTGCAAAAACGTGAAGGTGGCTGCATGAACCTCGGCCCGCTCAACACGAACGGGCGATCGCAGCAGCGGAAACCAAAGCGAACGAGAACATCGCATGGCGGGAGCAACAACTAGATTGGCTTCGGACCGTTCGGCTTGCCGAGCAGTTCGATGTAATGCGCCGGGGACTAATCGGTCAGACACATCCCGGCCTGATCGGTGAGCATGCCGCGTTGTACTAAACGGGTTGCATACAGGCGCCACGGCACGCTCGGAGGGGTCGTGTTCGGGCGAGTAAGCACGCGGGGCGAGACAATGTTAATGCAGGGGTGTGTCTTATGTGGTGCGACGCTCGACTGAGAGCTTGCCTTGGTTGTGTGTGTGCTTGGGTGCGCGAGTTATAGGTAAGGGGTGTGGATATGGCATTGTAGATGTCGAATTAGGTGAATGACGGGAATGTGATGGGTGGGCATGGGCGACTGTGGGCAAGGAAGGTAACGTCGAATTGGATAATTGAGGGTATGGAAGGTGGCTCATGGGGGTGCAGGATGTCGCAGCCTGTGTCCCAACAGCAGGACTTGGACGGTGTTATAATTACAGTCGGATTAGTGTACAGGGGAAGGCAGTCGGTGAGCGCGCCGCAACTATGAACGAGAAGCCAACCCCCCCCCCTCCTGCAGAGGCAAAACGAAATTTTATGCGCACAGGTATAATGACTATCCAGCCGTAAGAGAGACAATAAAGACAGGTGTGGTAGATGCGATGATGCCAAAATGGACAGAAATGGCCGAAGTCATGGGAGTATTAGGACATGCTTCCCCAGCGCCGTGCGTGCAAATGCGAGGATCGTGAGAAAGAAAGGGAGCTCCTGTGTCAATATGTAGCCGTGTAGATGGAAATCCGATCTTCGCCGTTTTGTGCGGGGTATCATAGCCCTGATCGTGCCCTCTTGATCATGTCTCGTGTAGAAAAGAGATGTACCAAATGTATCACATGTACTTCGTCCGTCTTCGAAGTGACAGCCGTAAGAAGGAAATTGAGATAGAAAACTCATGCATCCAACCGCCAACTCAATACTCGTACTCGTGTTCGGGAGGGTAATACGCCTGCGGTTGCGGTTGGGCAGGATATGGTGGATGGCCATATGTCTGCAATGCGACAGGAGCGGAGGCTCGGCGGCTAGGATCATGATGCGTGACATGGCCCTGGGCAGGATGATGCTGAATGGGATTCGAGCCGTGGACGGGCACATGCATGTCGAAGACCGGAGCCTGAGGGATGGTATAGTGGGAAGGCTGTGGGACCGCGTCTTGGTGAGGTGAGTAGTGCGACGCGGTGGGTTGTTGAGGATACTGCTGGACGGGTGCCACCTGTTGGTCTCCCGGATATGGTCGGGACTGTGAAGCGAATTGCTGAGGAGCAGGTGCAGGTGCAGGTGAGGAATAGTGTTGTTCTGCAGGATGCTGGGAGGGATAATGCTGAGGCGAAGGCGCCGGAGGGTATGGCTGGGGTGCGTTTGGATGGGTGGAATAATGCTGGGGAGAATGGCGCTGACTGTAGGGCTGGGGTACATACTGAATCGTTGTAGACGGGGCCGGTGGATAATGCTGCGAAGCGGACTGGGTTGGTGTGTAATGGCTTACTGGACCACTAGACCAATACTCCGGTATCTGGAGACGAGGCGGCGCCTGAGCGTGAACAATACTAGGATTACTCGCTGGACGAGCTGACGACACTGGTTGATGCTGTAGGTGGCTTGACGAGAGCTGATGAGAGTAAGCTGCGAGCGGAACTTCTTTGTTCTCCTCATCCTCGAGGCTCACTTTCCATCCAGTGAGCAATTCTCCCCTCGGATGGATATCGTGCAGTTGGGGGTCCTGACACGGGCGTTGGAGCTTTCCTGCGACGACATCCTCCAGGCTGTAATAGGATATGATGTGGTGGGTGGTGCCTTGATACTTGACAGAGATGGTTTTCTTCATGAGACCTCCTTCCTTGAATTCGTAGCTGTCGATCAAAGAGCCGCAAAAGCGCCGTTGTTGGTCGGGAGTCAGGTTTTGGGCGAAATTTGCATAAACCTTTCCCATTGAATCCGTAGATGTGGCGTCGCCGGCAGTTGCACCGTCGTAGACACCGTTCTCGTATTCGTCTTCCGAATTGGCCACGTTCTCTCCAGTTTTGGTGACCGAAGAGCCCACGCCTTCCTTGCGCTTTCGTTTTCCATTCCCGGAAGGATTCAGTGCCGACCTTTTCTCCTCCGGCTTGAGTGCTCGGACCAGTTGACGATATATGAGACAATTGTTCATCACACGGCTAGGAGACCAGTGAACGGCATCTGTCCAGCGTTTGATACCAGAAGCGTTCTCTTCGTAAACAAGTACCGTCCCCGATGTAAGCATCTCCGCTCGCTCCTTGTCATGGGGACGACGGCTGATGTGGTGAAGGCGGCCCCTCAATGCAGCTTCGACAATGGTCATGGCATCCTTGGTCGTGTCAAGGAATCCGTGCCAGGTTGGCTTGAAGGCAGGCTGAGCTTTGACCATACCGGCAGCGACTTGTTGCCTAGGTGGGGGTGGGGTTGAAGTACCGGTATTAACGACATGCGAGGTAGCAATAGAGTGGTGACGGGAGGGAATGCCTTGGGCAGGAGCTTGGGGAATAAAGCTACCGTATATAGTAGACGGGTCGAAGGAAAAAGGGTAAGGCTGCGATTGGCTCCCAGAGGCGGGCGACCAATTCCACGACGATTCGGGATCACTGTATCCCTCCATCTTTTGGACACCTGTAAGGGACAGATTGTGTCCAAAAGATGGCATCGTCAACGTCGATGCCCGTTGTGTGTGTAACATGGGGGAATGTAGACCTAGGAAACTTGGAAAGCAACGATCAGAAGGAGGGGCCGAGATCCAGCAAGTCCAGCTAGCCTGTTCTTAGTCGTGCACCGGATTAAAAGGTGTGAAGAAGCGTTGCTCGCGGATCGATCCAGTCGTGGCCAGCAAATACCAAATACGGACGTCGATAGTAACAAAATTGTGACAGCAACGCATTAAAGGCGGCAGTGGCTTGAACGGAGAAGAAAGTTTCGCAACGATACGTTGGCGGGACCGAGATCCAACTGAGGCACAGCAGAGGCCCTGGGCCAGTTAGCGTATGGCGTTTGACGGGGACATTGGGGAAGATGAGAGAACTCACGGAATGTGAAAATGGAGGTCTTGGAAAAAGCACGGCTGATCAAGATTGCTTCTTCCGATCACTGACGGCAATCTGCAGCCCTGTTACACCGTTTTCCACAGATCTCTGGGCAAATGAAGAGGCGGAGTGGCGAGCAAGGCGGGATCGAAACGCGGGGCAGAGGTGGGGGTTGTTGGGGTCGCTCCTTCGTCCAGAGTCCACGATGCTTAGTCAGAGGCCTGAGGTGGTTTTGGTCCTTGGCCGCGAGGGATCCGCAGTGCTCGCTCAGGCGTCAAGTGAAGTGCTGGGACGGCCAAGCGGTTAGTTAAATCGAGCCAGAGCAGCAGAGAGGGTGGAAGAAGGAGCACGTACCAATTGCTCGAGGTGCGGATGCACAATATCAGTCCAGCAGTAGTCAGTTGGAGAGTACTAGGGAAAGGGTGATATGATATGTGCGTTCTGTTATTGCTGGACGGGCGAATTGCGTAGGTGCCAGGGATGGCTGGGCGGGAGAAGCTCAGTAGTTCCTTGGAGGGTAATAAGGAGTGGAGGGGGGGAGAAAAGACGGTGGCATCAGGTCCAACGAGGAACCGGCATGGACCTGCCTCCTCGTGGCAGCACGCTATCGGAAGACGTAGAGCAAAGATTGGCCGGGCGGCGAGGTACGTATTTTTTTGCAAGCTGCACGAGGAGGTGTTGGCGCGATGTATAGGGCAGGTGAGGGCGGTACTGTAGCGAGTATATGCAGGACGATAGGATGCAGAGAGCAGCAGTACGTCGACGTGAGATGCTGGGGAGATGTGCAGCTTTCTCTGCGGCCATGACACACTCCACATGGGCACGGTCTGGCGCACGAAGAGGCTTTTCCTGCTTTGGCTGGCGGGCTTTTGATAGGTGCTGGGTAGCGTCGCGATCGCCCCTGTTGGCTGAAGGAGACTATACCTCGATGAGCGGCATCCTCAAGCGTCGAGGGCAGCCCTGCTGGGGATGTTCGCCTCTGGTCTGGCCCTGAGACGATCGGCGCAGAAAGACGACTCTCCCTGCTCTTTCTCCACCAAGGCACAGCAACGCGAAGTATCGCACCATGCGTGACTAGCCATCCATGCCGGCCCTAGACTAGGTAGGCCTGCCAGGCCACCGTCCAGGAACGTGCAAGTAGCTTACCACAGCAGGTCGTCGACTCGCAGCGGTGCACGCTGGTGTATGGTGTACCGGTACCCGACGGCCAAGCCCCCCGACGGCGCGCAGTCGTCCGTCGCTCACACAGGGAATGAAGCCGCACAGATGGGGCAATCCATGGCACGGCGACAAGAGGGTCCAGAGGCCGGCCGGGAGGGCTGGGTGCAGGGCATCACACGGACAGCTCGCATCCGGCGGTGGTGGCTTGGGAGGGCCCGAGGTCGGATGGTGGTGAAAGATGCGGAGAAAGACCTGGTAGAGCCAAGAGTCGGGCGTGCTGGCTGGGCAGGGAGCTGGTTCGAGCTGGTTCGAGCTGGCTCGAGCTGGCATAGCGGGCGCAGACGTCAACATGGCAGCCCTGGTACAGCACGGCTTCGGCCACCCAGTGCCGTTAGCCCTCTGGCCCTTGGCCGTTTGCTCGAGGCGATAGGCGGGCGCCCGTCGCAGCGACAGGCCTAATACTCGCGGAATCGGGACGACGCGCTATGTTTCAGTGGCCCTCTCGCGAAGACTTCCCTGCCAGGAGGTCATGCCAGCGAGTCTCTGAGAGCGACTTCGTTCGCCGCTGGAGCACTCGCTGTCCAGGAGAGCGTCGCCGCGGTGAATGCGGTGAATGCAGTGAATGCACTGAGTGCGCCCACGGCCCCGCCCGCCAGGCCCGCCAGTCGATGCGATTCCTCTCAGTCCTCTCAGGTGCAGCATCGCCAGGCGCCCTCTTGCGCACCGCAACTGCGACTCGACCTGTGCCAGACGCGCACGTCGGGCTGCATGCGTCTGCTTTTGGCTCCAACGTCGAGCCAACGGCCTGGGGGAGCAGCAGCAGGGAACAGATGCTGTGGTCGCATCGAGGCATCGGCGCGTTGGCGAGAATACGCCTGCACGTCCATCACACCCCAATAGCTCGCCCTGACGGTGCCCCGCGAACCTGCCTGCGATCAATCCACGAACGCAATCTCCATGTCGCTTGGTGTCTGTACGACGTGCGCTCGTGCTCGGTGGAACGCGACCCTTTTCTAGAAGAGGCCGATCCTCCCTCTGCCCTGGTGGACGGGCGGTGCCCAAGGAATGCCACGGCCCACGGGCGTGCGCCCTGAGCCCTCATTCCTCGCCATCAATCTCCTCACCATTCCCCTCGGCATGCACCTTCCAGTGGCGTCCCAGCCCTCGGCTCGACGCTCGACTCGCTGCGCTGCGCGGAGAATTCCTGCCTGCTTGTTGATGAGAAACCGACATGGAGCCGCGAATCACAGCGGGGCATGACAGTGATATCTGCATGCGCCTGCAGCATGGCTTCTCCGAACCACCGCTCGTGCGAAGAAAATCCTTGCAGGTCACGACCACAGCCAGCGACCACACGAGGGGCTCTGCGCAACTCGCCCTCTGTCGCCGTCGCCGCCTTGTTCGCTGCCATGCTCGCTGCCATGCTCGCTGCCTTACTACCTACCATGTACCGCGGCGCGTGCGGCTTCAGGAACACCACCTCGACAGCCGGCGATCCATAACGAGGATGCCTGGCAAAGCACGCCAGTGTGGCCCATTTTTGACGCAATACCCCCGGGCGGAAATTGATCTACTGCACTTCACGACTCAGGACATCAGCACGAGCATCAAAGAGGAGGGGCAAATCCGCTCCTACCGGTACTCCTGGGCCCTCGCCTTCCTTTACACGCACCCCGGAGCAGGCCCTGTCCCCCCCCTCCAGCTCTGGTTAGAATAGGCCACTCATCCTGCCGCCTCCAACACGCTCCACTTCATCAGCTCTCTTTGAACTGAGCAGCCACGTCCTTGGTCATCACCGTCACGGCTGACCGGGAAGCTGCGGCAGCTCCGCCTCTTTTTCATTTTTTCGTTTTTTTTTTATACTGCCGTGCACCGAATTCAGTTGCGTGCGACGTCCAACGTCAAGATAGACTCCCTGACGATGTATTCGCGAGGCTGAGCGGAACCACAGGGTCGGACTCCCCACGGGTTTAGCACGCCGTTGCAAACTTTAAGCCGCGACACGACATCGATGCCACGTTGTCGCAAAAGCAAGACTCGAGTAGCGTGGGGATATGCGCTTCTAAAAGAAAGAATCACCGGATGGCCGTAGTAAAACATTCAGACGACATACGCTGCTCGCATCGGTGCTGGCGAAACTTGGGATACCCCGGGGTGGTTTCTGCCGTTGGACGACACCAACCTAATTAAAGATCCCGCCTCTTCAAACAGCAGCTCGGTCCCCGCCTTCCACGAGAGCCACTTTCATGCGGTCGCAACCACTGCCTCGACTTTCCTATGGGCGGTTTGATCAACTCATGTCCGCTCAAATAAGACTTATTTGGCGACTCCCCAATCATAGGACGTTCGGAGCGTCTCTAATGTTTCGCACATGACTCTAGGAAGGGATCGAATCGACGACGCGATTCATTACCTGCATACACCTGTGCCAACCTCCGAGACCATTGACGCAGGAGGACAAGTGCGAGTCCTTGGACGCTCTCTCCCTAGTAACATGCGGCACTGGGACACGTACCGCCACGGACTTCAGCACCCCACAGCAACAGCAATATCAACAAATAGCCATTATTAGTAGCGCTCCAACTCGGCCACTGAGACATGTTGCCCACAGAATTGTCAATGCCTGCCATTGGTGAAGCGCCCTTGCCTGTGCAGGCGTATTGCCGTCTCGCTGCAGTCAGATTGAAAGTACCTATGTGGACTCACGGCCGTTGTGTAGAAATTCTTAACACCCGTCGGCTTCCATTCTAAAGCCTTTTGGCAGGGAAAGACGGATACTGGCTTTGGTAGTTCCTTTTCAAAAGGCGCTTCAAACTGCCTTTTTAAAATCGACATCCCAACTAGGTTGTGCTATCCAGACAATAATCCGCTTCAGCGGGCAATGATAGTATGAACTACCATTGCTGAGTACACTTTCGCCCGCCTAATGCTGAGCTCGGCCAGTTGCTGAACGCTGTCGCTCAACAGATACGATGGGAGTAGGTGGGACGCAGCGCGAGTACTGACGTCTAGCTGACAGACTCCCCACGCTCCTCGGAGATTCAGAGGTCCAATATCATATAGATCGTCTCAGCTTAAGGACCCACTACCCAGCAATTCTTTACAGGCACGCCGCTGCTTCATCCAGCCAGGTTACGCTGGCTGTCTCCATTCGGTCCGCACCACCTCAGACACCTCCACCGCGCACCATCAAATCTTTTAGTGGAGACTCCAGCGGCTTCCTAAACTTTGAGACCTCCGCATTGTCTGTCTACACCTCCGTTCGTGTATGCGGTCATCCTCAACCCGCGCAGTTACAGCTAGCAACGGTAAGAGCCTGTTTTGGCGTCTCAGACCACCAGCATGTTGATGATATCCTCGAGACCTCCATGATGCAGAATCCGGATCACCAGGCACGCCAGGGAACAGTCACATGAGCCATTGTAGCGCTTGTCGAGCACTTTCGCGGGGCGTTCGGCCGGCGGAAAGGGACCGTGCCCGAAGGTAAGTTTTGGCATCCCCTAATCCTGAAGTCCCTAAGAGCTGCAACAGTGTTCGCAACATGCCTGGGAGCCAAGCATCATGGTCGACGGCGGATCCGTCCTCTGATCAGCCCTCTTTCCAGGCACGCGAAATGTTTTTGTCGGACTAGTTCATCTCGTCTCATTCAACCATGGTACGAATGCGCACCTCGGGGCAATTTGACAGCCCCATCTCGTCTGTCGTTTACATAATGGCATGTAGCGCGAGGCGGAACACTCCTAGCGAAGGCCCCAGGAGGTTACTTGCGCAACACAACCAACGCCAGGCAGTTTGCAAGCACTATCCCTCGAGCAGCTGATAATAAAGATCAACGTAGACGACTCGCCCCGAAGCTAGATTTCGCATACTGGGGTATCTGCTCTCGACTGTGTCGTGTGAATTTCCCTTTTGGCCTCTTCTCAGACGCGCAACCGGATTGATAAAATATCTACCAATGGTCCTCACCAGGAGCTACAAGTCCCACTCCCTTAAATTTGCGACCGGTCTTCATCTAGCTGAGCACCTGTGCCTGCTAAACTCTATTCCGGTCTTGGACCTCCACCTCAAGACCGGTACGCTATCCACCCCCAACCGAATCCGAGAGGAGACACTCGTCCAGACCACTCTAACCACGTAAATGGGGGAATGTAACCAAGCCGGATTTGCGCAGGCTTTTGGTGCAGCTATTCGTCGATCAGATCGAGCGAAAGCCCACGCCGCACCATCTGGTCCCTACGTCCACGTAGACGCGTCTCCAAGGCTTGACCTGGGAGCAGACGGGAAGAGTGCTTGACATGATGCACGTTGCCGTAGTTGCCACTATCACAGTAGTACGAGCTGTGGAGATGCGGATCCGGCGGGTGCCATTTCGCGGCCTTAGGAGGCGCAGCTGATGCTCTGGATTGCTGGACTAGCAGCTCAAGTCATTGTGGGCTCCGCCAACCGTAGCATACGGACTTGACTCCGATGGTCACTGAGCCTCATCAACCTAGGACAAAATGAATCGTGTCAACGATTATTGATCCCTGAGCATGATCGAAATGATGCGCAAACATCCAATAATTCGTTTCATGGCACCGTCCTGAGTAATATGCACCATCGTCCCAGGAGTTGCGCATGTCCATTTCGGGATCTCCAGATCACCTCCAAGGATTTTCCTAACTATCTCCAAGCATTTAGAAGATCGCTGCAGGCAACCGCAGCTAGTCGGATTCGCGTTGCGAAAGTGGTAGTCAGTATTTCCGGGCGGTTGTGGCGACAACGTAGCTTGTGCTGTTTTGTCCAGGGCGGCGGCACAGCGCTGCGCAGTGAGCGAGACCTCTTCGTGCATGCATATGCAACGCCGGTGTCACAAGAGGTGTCTGCGAAGCGCTGTGAGACTTAGAGCAGCTCCTGTGCATCTCATGGACTCATTCTGCAGCACTATCTGATCTTTTGATCGTAAGCTTGTATGACTTTTCCAAGCCAGTCGCGTCGACCTATCCCACACTCTCTCATGCACCTTCAGTTTTCGCAGAGGCTGAACATAGATAACAGCGCCAACCATTCTCTAATACCAGTCATGCCACTCTATTCTAAACACCTCAATACTCAGCCCAATTTCAGAAAATGGCGCGACAAATTCCAAAATCTGAACACGCATTGAAGCATGCACCATGCTCCGGGTCCACCCGGTCCATCCTATCTCACATTTGGTCTACCGTCAGAAATCTCGCAATCTCCGAATTCAGTCCTCAGGAACTCACTGGCTGGTGTAGAGGAAAAGCGGCGTCAGTACGATATCGTCTCGTTATTCATCATTCTGTCTGATGCATGGCAGGCACGACGGAGCATCGTGCCTTCTCAACTAAGAGAGGCAGCAACGAACAGATGATCACGTACGATGATAACTCACAACACCATTGACTCATGCGAACCACCGCGCAACCACCTCGTAACTCTCACTTCTCGATGCTCCGCAGTCACTTTACATTCGCAGGGATGCTGGAGAGGTTGGCAAAGCCAGTCACAAAGAAGTCATGACAAAGACTCATATTGCCGCAGCCACAAAGGTGACTCGCACTGCACCTCACGGGCGAATATATAGGTTGCATGTACATGCTCCTCCCTCTTCTCATACACTCAGTCCTCACTGATATAGTGAGACATACTCGAAGAAACCGACTGCTGCTCCAACTGCAAACTCCCATCGTACACACCAGAGAAATGTCCACCCAGCCCCCCGATGTAGGGCTCGAGAGCCCTGATGTCGAGCCCGAAAACCGTGCAATAGCCGCGATGTGGATACAATCGTCAGAGATGCATGGAGTACCTACGGCAAACAGGTCGTGACTAGGTTGATTCATGCCTGCCATCACTCGCACACGTCGTCACTTCGATATCCCACGGCACTCTCGACGTATCCTACTTTGTCCCTTCTCCAACGCTGCGAAGTTTTCACCTGGTATGGTGAATGTAATGCAGAGGTTGCGTGAGGTGTACGATCTGATTGTTATCATGGAGCGGACACAAACTACAAGGCCCAACTTGTGATTTTCGTTTGCTTGAACATGCGTTTTAGTGTTCTCTTCGTACAAGATAGAGAGTATATTGCAGATACTAGAAGGATCCAACTTAGTTGGGTGTTTGAGCGCTATCGCAAAGCAGTGTAAATCGAATCTACTGCCTTTCTGCTCGAAGCAGTCTGCAGTTTTTCAAGAATTCTCGCATATTCTTGGGTAAACTACAGTCGGAGAATCAAGCCATACCGTCGCCTACAATTGTATTGTATATAAACCCCATCCGTATCCTATTCCCTATCCTGCTTTCACCAGACAACCACACACTGATACAGCAGCGTACCGCGAGATGACCACCAGGAAGTCGACCGACTACTCCGCTCCAACATCCTCGTTGAAGTGATGTTCAGGAACCTAGACCCAGAGCACAATCTNCGACAAGCGCGCCGGGCCCGGGGGGGGGGGGGGGCGGGGGGGGGGGGGCGGGGGGGGGGGGGGGGGGGGGGG
>JAFHBV010000348.1:0-39451 GCA_019022785.1 Pseudomonodictys pantanalensis | reverse complement strand
TTGCAGCTTACTGTGTTCTTTACTGTGTTCAGTGCTTGCGTCACCCGCAATATGGCACGCACAAACACCTTATACATTATTCGAACATTCTTCAAAGTCTGCTCGTGCTTGGGTGTCTTGGTGTTTGCGGGTTAACGGACGCGCGCGTTACGCAGACGATTCTCGACTCTCGACTGGTTCTTCTCTTTTCTCTCTGCGGTGTCGCGAGCTTCTTTTCCTTAGAAGACCAGTCCCATCTTTTGCGCCGTTCACATGCTTCTCCTTCCCATCTTTGAAGTGTTTCTTTGGCCAATTCCTAGCAATGTCGATGCGTGACCGAGGGGCGAAGATTTCGAGGCAGACGAATAGCAGGTAGTCCACAATGACACACAGGCAGAACAGCTTCCCTGCCCAGATGCCGCAGCCATAGTATCGCTTGAGGCGATCGATGAGCGCGAAGCTCTGCACACCTGCTCGTCCACGAGTTGCTGTCCAGGCTGCGCCTGCTCCAGCGCCTTGGTAGAAGTCCTCATGACCTAGCGCACCGCTTATCCCGTCGTATACTCTTTCTGTGCGCTGGGCGACGTCTGTCCACGAGTACATCTGCTTAACCTGATTGTGGAATAAGTCGGTTCTGACCTTGCCGTCTCTCAGCTTCTTGATGGCTCTTCCCGTAGCGGCCACGATGTCATCCTCCTCGGGTGCCGCGAACTCCGTCATGTGTGTAGGGAGCACCTCTGGAATGCCGCCCACTCGCGTGCAGACGACGTATAGCCCGCAAGACGCAGCTTCCACGATGACGGTTCCGAACGCTTCTGTTAACGAAGGGTGGAGGTATATGTGGCCTTGCACCATGACATCCCTGACCTGCTCGTGACGGACAGCGCCTATCAAAGAGACACGATCTTGGAGCACGTTTCGTTCGATCATTTGTTCCAGGTCGATAGCCTTCGGTCCGGTGCCGGCGATGAGAAAGCGTACGTTGGGGTGTGAGGCGAGTATGCGGGGGACGGTCGCAATAAGGAGGTCGATGCCCTTGTTGTAGAAGAGGCGGGAGATAACCACAATCGTAATTGTATCGTTCGGACCGAGTGGCTGTGGCGGCCCCGGTGCGCTGAGTCTACGAGAATCGATCGAGTTGTAGGCGAGAGGGCGGAAGTTCTCTGCGACGAGAGCGTTGGGGATGACGGATACCATCAGAGGATCTAGCGAAGCTCTCAACACGGTATTCTCTTTGCTGCTCCCTGTCAGCTCATGCCGCTTCACATGGGTTCAGAGGAAATCCATACCAGGTATGGCTGACGCAGATGCAATGATCCACATCGCTCAGAGTAAACTTGAGAAGCTTATTCGTAAGGATACTCGCTGCGTCGGCGAATCCAAACAAACTGTGATCTGTGAAGACTGTCCTCAATCCCATCGTCCGGGCGTGTAGTATCGCCTCGTGGCACAGATTGCTTAAGCTAGCGTGGCCGTGTACGATCTCGATTTGCTCGCGGATGATGATGTTCCGAAAGACGGGAAAGAAGGAGAAGACGGTTGGGAATGTGGTCTCGCGGTAGACGGTCCAGAAAGGGACATGGTAGACCTTGAGGCCATTGGTGAGGTATCGGACCCCGGTTCGACCGGCGTAGGCGTGGGTAATGATTATGACCTTGTGGCCGCGATCGATGAGTTTCTGCGTTGTGAGCGCAAACACCAATTGGTATGGTGAAGAGGGCTTACACTTGAGAGCTGGTACATGTGACTTTCCACTCCCCCTTATCATCTTTCAGTCATTGGCCCATGTGGAGAGCATGGTGACATACCCGGTTGGGGGAAGAAGTTGTCGCTGACCATGCTGCGGGCGCATTAGTTGACAGGCGTCTAAAGCTTCGGAGTACTTACGCAATGTTGTACGGCATGTTGGAAAATAGAGGCAATCCTGACCTCGAGTCGCACCAAGTGAGAAGCTCATGCTAGCTCCGAGAGCGACCTGCAGGCGGGTTCGGGAGGAAACATTCACCCTTGGTAGGGTGGAAAGGAAGTCGCGACCCGCTTGGCTCCACACGCGTCATTAGTGTCGGCGTTTGCAAGCTCCGCGAAATCTTGGCACTGGGGACTTTCTTCAGCTTCTGCGATGACGATTGGCGTCCACCCGCTCATGGGGTTAGGCTTCTCACAGTACCGTTCCGAATTCCAGAAAATTCACTCAAAACGGCGATAACATGACCCGCGGCTCGGCTTCTTAGTGTACCGTCGTGGAATACTGCTGCCTTGCGCACACCAGTGTAAATTATGCGACCTTCTGCCCTTCCGTAACATCACCCAGGATGCCGGTGCCAATATATGCGCGATGGGCGCCCCCAAGGTCTGCCTTCAGCCCTAGTCCGCCGCCTCAAGCCATCGACAAATCGCTGCAGAAACCTTCGCAACCACCAGCTCAACCAGAGGCTGCGAGCATACCAGCCGAGACACCGAACGAGAAAGAGAAGAAGGCAAGAAAGAAGAGACGAACTGGAGACAAGGGCAATGGAGCTCAAATATCGTCCGCGTTCAAATATAAAGAAAAGGAAGGAGTACAGGACGAAACTGTGGATTCCCCAAAAAAGGCGAAGAAGCGGGGACGGCAAGAGGCAAATGTGCCTGATGCTGAGGAGGAGGCGGCACCCGTAAAGCACAAAGCTATCTTGTCCAAATTCGAGAAAGCGTCGAAGAAGGCTCAGAAGGAGGCATTGAAACGCCAGTATGAAGAGGAAGCATCAGACGAAGTCAAGGAAGGCGAGCAAGAAGTGCTTCGCGGTAAGTTTGTGACAGTAGTCTTATCACTGCTCTATGCGTTCTTCATCACCATACATCGCTTCTCTCACCAATTAGCTGATACATTGCTTATAGATCTCGAACCCCTTCCGCAACCTGCTCCCGTTCCCGACGCTGCCTTCGAACCCACCTTCTCAGTCCTCCCGAGCTGGTTAGCCCATCCGATTTCCATCAATGGATCCAAAACAGTACCTTTCGCAGATCTGGGACTTTCCTCTTTCTTTTCAAACAAAATCCAAAACCAGGGTTTCACCGACGCAACGGCTGTCCAATCAGCCCTCCTCCCACTGCTTCGTCCCGGCTACGGTCAACATCAAGGGGATATCTGCGTGTCAGCAAAGACTGGATCCGGCAAGACTCTTGCCTATCTACTCCCCATCATTGAGGCTTTGAAAGACCAAGTCACCCCGCTGCTCTCTGCAATCATCGTTGTCCCTACCCGTCCGCTCGTTGACCAAGCTTTGCAGGTTGCCGAAGATCTTTGCAAGGGAACAAAGTTGAGAATCGGGACCGCAGTTGGCAACGTCCCATTTGCCACGGAACAGAAGCGGCTGGTAAAAGTCTGGGCGCACTATGACCCAGCCAGAGCGCAAGATCTGCATGATAGGGCAAATCAACAAATGAAGACAGGCTTCATGGAGAAACGTGGGATCATTGACGATCTTATGACCATGCCAACAACCAAACATGTTCCACGATATGACTCGACCGTTCACATCCTTATTTGTACGCCTGGACGCCTGGTCGAACACATCGAATCTACCACCGGTTTTCTTCTGCGGTCTGTCAGATGGCTGGTGATCGACGAAGCCGACCAGTTGCTGAACCAAGAATTCCAAGGATGGAGCACTGTGCTGATGGATGTATTACATGGCGAGACACCCGAGGATTTCATGGACACCACCGAACGGCTCCGAAAGAAGTGGGACCAGTCCGGGTCAATGTTGTCAGTCAAAGGGTCAATGGCAAGACTTGCAACTGCCTTGCCCAGCAGACGAATCACGAAAATCGTTCTTAGTGCGACTATGGAGAAAGACTTGACAAAGCTACAGACACTGAAGCTCAAACGGCCGAAAATGGTTGTGGTACAGGACGAACCTGGGACGCAAGTGCTTGATGCTAACGACGGCGACGCTTTCGAGCTTCCATCAGGGCTGGACGAGTATGCCGTGCCTGTGGGCGACGGGCAGCGGAAGCCATTGTACCTCCTTCACTTGCTACTGAATCATGTCTTCGAAGGGTACTACTCAAAGGGTGACTCGACGAAGAGCGAAGACGAATCCAGGGCTTATGCGATCGCTGCGATGGCCAGCCACAAGAATCGCGTGCTGGTCTTCACGAAGAGCAACGAAAACGCGTCGAGGCTCGGCCATCTTCTCTCGAAATTGGAACCACCATTGGAGGATTACATCAAGACCATGACTCCATCGTCGACTGCAAAACAGTCTAAGAAGTTGTTACGAGATTTCAGCTCTGGTTCCATCAAGATCCTGATCGCGGCCGACGCGGCATCTCGCGGATTAGATATCCCCGACATCTCGCACGTTGTCAATTACGACATCCCCTCCAGCGTAACAAGCTACGTCCACCGAGTCGGACGAACAGCGCGTGCCGGTAAACCTGGCAAAGCTTGGACATTGGTCACGAAGACCGAGGCTGCTTGGTTCTGGAAGACCCTTGCCAAAGGCGACGCAATACGGAGAGGCGGGAAGAAGGTCAAGCGGGTGGAGTGGGAGGAGTGGATCGTTACCTTCAACAAAAAGAGGACGTACGACGAAGCGCTGGCGGAGCTGCAAGGTGCTGTCGAGGGTGCGGAGGCCGCCTAAGGGACATCGCGGAACTTACCAACAAACAAGGCTACCCGATTTTCTTTAGTTTACAGTGTACGAGCCGAAGGATATTGGTAAACAGCAGGGATCATCAGGTGTGGACCGAGGGTGGACGTCCAGCATGCATGGATACAGAGTAGAGAGAGACTCGCCTACCGTAGCATCACTTATAGACCCAAAATGAAAACGTCTACATTCTACATGAGGCTCATCCAACGGAATAGATCTGTATCAGGAAGCAGCACAGAAGATACGCAGGTACGACAGATGATCTTGGGGCCGTTGCGGCTACTAGCACCGGACTTCGCGCACTCAGCCTCGCCAGCCTCGTACCAACTCCACCTTCATTCAAGCAAGGCAGTCCGCAACACGAAAGAGGCACAGTCACGTCATCCTGGAGATAACGACTTTCAACGTTGCAAGTCAGCTGCCGTGACCCACGCGATGCTGTGGATGTCGGCGTTGCCGGACGTTATTTCGATAGGCGCCGCGAGTAGAGGTATCATGGTACCTGTCCTGCTGAGTAGCGAGGACTCGGGGTTACTGTGTAGCAGAATATATGGGTCCGCACGGGAGATGCACGCTTAGTGCGGTACGCAGCCACAGGTTGTATGTCGTACTCGGACCCTGGTGAGGCTCAGTACGACGGATCCTTCGAGTTCCCAGCATCTTCACCATCGCACAGTACCAAGCCGTGAGGCACAAGCTTCTTTGTGAGCTACAAGCTTGGTGGTAACGCTTGATACCCTCCCTTCCACGGTTATCTGCCTTTTGCGATATAGACCAGGTATTCCAAGATCCGAGGAGAGAATACAGCCGGGAACCTTGGGAGGGGTTGACTTGATCGCCCACACCCACAACGCCCCAAAGCGGCAGGTGAATCTAGAATATCCTCCGCACGCACGGAGCTTCTAGATGTGGTTGGTCGTGGGTTTGATGCGCTTCTCATCCTAGAGAGCATCCGCATCGCCCCATTGGTCTCACAGTGGAACGAAGTGTGGGACCGGCGATGCCATGCTAACCCAATCCGTAGCTGAGATCGTGCTCACAGTCAACCTTCCTTTGACGACATTTCTATGCCTTATCGTCGTGCTTCGCCCCCGGCTTCCTGCAGCGATTGTTTGCGTAGGATGCTGGATCTTATGCGCTATCCCGCGCCTTTGTTCATGTGCGCTGATGCACGATCGGCATGACTACGGATTTAATCTATATGGAGGAGGAGGATTGGTGGCGGATGTCGCCACCGCTGGAGACCCCAGATGCTGGCTATCGCGAGCATTGAATCATGGCTTGTGTGCTGGAGCTATCGGTGCGGTTTCCCTCCGCTATCATGCTGGCTTTCTTTCAGGTGGCCAAAAGCAAGCAGAGCTGTTCAAGTGGTGCTGTGCGACTCCTCGACTCCGCGGTCGCTTGCAAGTACGCCATACTGCGTCCGCCGGCTGTCACGAACCCCACCAACTGGCACAATTGAATACCAACTACCGAGATTCATCAAAGGAACGAACGCACCAACGGGGGAAGACTGAAGGTTGCCAAGAGCGCAGCGGCTGTGGCTCAGATCATGGAAGCTGCCGTTGCCAAGGCTTAAGGGGCAGGGCTTGATCTGCACCTTGACTGGTCTACCCTGCGCGGCTCCTGCGACGTTGTTGCTCTACTTTAGCGGGTATCTCCCTCCGTTCATTTGACTGCTTCGCCAATAGATATCGTCAATGCGGGCTGATTGTATCTAGCCCGGGGGGTTTTGTGAGAAGTATGACATCAAGGATGGACTGTTTCCGCACTACACAATCCAGTGCCTTGGAGGGAGACACATGGAATCCCTCCTTCAATCTGCCCTACAACCCAATGGATCTTGGGAAACGCATTGTATTCGATTGTTTGTTTCTCCGGCGCGACTGGGTAAGCTGCATCTCAGACCGGGAGAATACCGCTGCTATCTTGTTTCAAACAGGCCATTCTCGGCCGTCGCGTCCATATGCATCCGCTTCGAATACATGCAGTGGTGGTTCGTTACACCCGTCCGTGGGTAGTCCCTATCATGCAACCCGGCCCTACACACCCAAATGCGGAAGGTCTCGTCTCCGCCGGCTGATCGCTATACACGACGCACCCACCCACACAGCCCGCACATGTACAGTACCTGCCAAGAAAGGCTTCGCATCGAATGGCCTGGTTTAATTGCGTCGATGAGATCGCCCCGCAAAAGCCCAGCGACTGAGTGATGCTGGGCGTTGCTTGCGTGCTGGCCCCTCCCCGTCCGCTACACCCTGGTTGGGAGGGCGGGGACCGCCACCAGAGTAGGTAGGTAGCGTACGGCTGGGGTCTTTGGCTCTTGTGTGACTGTCTATCGTGGTCTGCGGGATGTATACCTGGCAGTCTGTGCGGTTGATCTATCTAGCTGCGAGGGGAGTATAAAGATTGCTGGCCTGCCCACCCTTCTATGCCGCATCCTCACCGTCGACCATCCATTGAGGAACCCTCCCTTCGCTTTCTGCCTTCCTTTCTTCTGCCTACGTCACCTCCGGTACAGGTCACACGTCTATACACTTCACGATGCCTTCCTTCGCCACCACCCTCACGGCGGTCCTCGCCCTGGCAGGCAGCATTACCGCCTCGCCGCTCCAGCTCCACAAGCGCAAGCCGACTACCTTCACCATCGAGCAGGTCGAGCGCAAGACCTTCCTTAAGAACGGCCCCCTCTCCATGGCGAAGACGCTCCGCAAGTTCGGCAAGCCTGTACCCGCCAACATCCAACATGCGGCAGACAACGGCCCCAGCGCCGAAGTCCTCGCCGCCGCTGCTGGCGAAAACGGCACTGCGCCGGCCGTGCCTGGCGACCAGTACGATTCTCTGTACCTAAGCCCAGTGACGATTGGAAACACGACTGTGCAGTTGGATTTCGACACGGGTAGCGCTGATCTGTAAGTGATATATTCCGATATTCACATATATTCCTAGTCGGGTATGGCGATGCCAAGGATGGATTCTGCCCGGGGGCGAACATGTCTGAAACACGCTTGATTCGCGCGGCTCTGACGTCGACGACTTGCGGCGAGTTGTTTCGTTTGCGAGGACGCATAGACGACGCTCGAGGTCCATCTTGGTCCATCTCGGTGCGCTGTTTCGCGTCGAATTCATATAGAGCACCCTTGGCGAGTGTTTATCCCGCACGGCAGTTGCGCCGGTTGAATCCCTGCATGGATTGCTCCGCAATTGTTCAACGTCCTTGCATTATCCCTTTGGTGGAGTCTAGAGCGCAGCCGCTAACTCTCCGATAGATGGGTTTTCTCGTCCCTGCAGCCGTCATCGCAGTTGTCCGGCCATGACTACTATCGCGCTGACGCCTCGAAGGTGATGAGCGGTGCCTCATGGAAGATCTCCTACGGTGACGGATCAGGCGCATCCGGCAAGGTGTACGCCGATAAAGTCGTAGTTGGCGGTGTGACGGCGACCTCCCAGGCTGTCGAGGCCGCTACCTCAGTCAGCACCCAATTCGCGAACGACAAGGATACAGATGGTCTGTTGGGACTCGCCTTCAGCTCCCTCAACACGGTCAAGCCCACGCCGCAGAAGACCTGGTTCGACACTGTCCTCAAGCAGCTTGCCTCGCCGCTGTTTGCTGTCACGCTCAAGTACCACACTGCCGGTACGTACGACTTCGGCTCCCTCGACAGCTCCAAGTACAAGGGCGACATCACCTACGTGAACATCGACAACTCACAGGGTTTCTGGCAATTCGACGCGACCGGCTACACCATCGGTACCGGCAGCACGGTCAAGTCGACCATCAACGGCATTGCCGACACCGGAACCACTCTGCTCTATCTTCCCACCGCAGTCGTCCGGGCCTACTACGCCAAGGTCTCCGGAGCTAAGAACTCCAACACCGACGGCGGCTATGTCTTTCCTTGCAACTCCCAGATGCCCGACTTCTCGCTGACGATGGGCGGCGTCAAGCAGACCGTCCCGGGCAAGTACATCAACTACGCTCCCACTTCGACTGGCAGCTCCACCTGCTTCGGCGGCATTCAAACAAACGACGGCATCGGCTTCAGCATCTTCGGCGACATCTTCCTCAAAAGCAAGTACGTCGTGCATGAGATGAGCTCCACGCCGCGCATCGGCTTCGCCGAGCAGGCATGAGCGGGGACGTGATGTTGTGGAGTGAGACAAACGGCATGGCAACTTCCTGTTGTAATTTTTCCTTTTTTTGGGCTTCCTTCTCTTTCTCTTGTGCATCGCTGGGGCGAGGGCTGTTTCTCAATGCACATGTATTGCATTTCATGGATGGTCACACATGCATGTCGTCGTGATACGATAGACCACGTACTGCGTCGAATGAACACATTTTGGTCAAAGACCGGGGTCTCGCTCTGCCTTGATCGTGTGATGAGTGAATTTCCGTTTCTAGGTTGCGGTCAATGTGCATGAGCTGTCTTGTCACCGCATCGCAACAGTGGCTTGGCCGCATGGCGGACGGTAACCCTGCAGAGCCGATCCGAGCATTCTGCGGAGCGCATATTTGATTTCCAATTCGGAGCAGATTTTGTTGGTGGCGGTATAGGATGATTATTCCGAGCCGACTCGTCGCTTTCTTAGAGCCACGCACATGGACACAAATGTCGACCCTGGTGGTCGCGCTTCGTCGCGCACTAATGCTTGTGACTCGACAAGGGCGACTGGTGGCTTGATATGTGAACCTCAGTGCCGGGAGCAGGTCGATATCGCCATGCTGTATAGCGCATAGGGCGACCTCGGGAACGTTGAACTATAGTCTTCGTAAATATGGCTAAGAACAAATCAAAGACCTTCAACCTTTGGAGTTTCCAAAAGGTGTGGATAAGCGTCAGTGACTTCTGCTGTTGCAGCGCAGGATATCATGGATATCGCCAACAACATGTAGAGATCGACGCAGATCGAGATGATCGATCGAGGCTGTAGGAGCTGCAGGGTTAGGTGGTATTGGGGTCTAGTAGGGCTGAGCTCTTGTGCAAGTGTGGCATCGCTGTACACATGCAGACTATCACGTCTGCATGTGGCTTGGACGCAGTTAGCCTGTCTGTATTCCCCGTCAGGATTAATTACCTTCGTTGCGGAAGATTGAAACGAAATTCGCTGATCAGAGCGAGGAGGTGCGATCGTACATTTGTGTTGGTATGGAATTCTGCTGCTCGAGTACCGATAGACGCGGGCAAGATATGTTAGTCAATCATTCGCGGAAGGCAAGCTGGTATGCGATACCCAAAGAGTGAGTGGCCAGTACACGGGCTGTCATGCCATGCGAGACCTGCTCGGAATTTGTCTTTCCCTTTACGTTACTGGGCACCGTTATCATCGAAATTGGTTCACCGAATGATCAAGAAGACAGAATTGACGGATCAATAAGCTGCATGCAGGCGCAACAGGGATTGATAATCTGATCAAGATGTCGTAAAACCAACGAACGCAGATGCCATGGCGGGGATGCAACTCGTTTCCGCCGTGGAGTGACGCCTGCCACGGATGATATAGCGACGAACTTAAATTCTTTCTCCGGAGGAATCTGCAGGCGGCTGAAAAAATGCTCCACGGACGTCCAAAAGTTGCGGGGTATTGGTGACGTGCATAAACACGCGGCGAGAGTTCCTCATATACAGCCCATGCTTTGTATTCCGTTTAGATGTTGGTTTAGTCTTCTGATGCTGGTGCTGAACGCCGAAGGTTCCATGTGAGACTGAGGTGCCTAGCTGTCATGATGACAACTGCAAGCGCCAACGAATTGTCTCTCCCGTTGGTGTGCCGCCTCATAACAACGCGAACCGGTACATTGGGTGCGGCGTCGTAGAGCTAGCAATCTGCACTGATGTCTCCAACGGGCAACGCGGAAGTCCTTCCGTGTGCCAGCCAATATCGTAGCCCTCACATACGCCTGCGGTTGTCGCGTCATTTCTTTTGCTTGTCTTTCTTGCCTTTGATAGCGCCTCCACTGCCCCCGGCAGCTGCATTGCCGCCTCCTAGCTCTCCCTGCATTTCAGCCATCATATCTTTCAGGAAGTCTTCGCTCACCCCTCCGCCAGTCAAAGCGGGAGAATGCAAGGGAAGTATCTTGCTCATCTTCCAACCTTTGGGTACCGCTGGTTCAGGTAGCTCCTTGGGCATCGGCATCCCTCTGATAGGAAGCCTGTATGGGGTCTGTTCTGTTGCCGGATGGGCCTGTAGGTACTGTGCTATCAGAATATACAGCTGGTGCTTGTTTTTGATGGACCGGTGCATTTGCTTTCCATCCTTCTTGAGCAGCACCCGCACCCGGCCCGGGTTGGCAAAGTCCTTGGGGTGCGATTTATCAGGCTCGAAGACAGTCTCGAGATTGAGACTGGCAGTTGCATCAGCTATCTCGCGAGCAAGCGGGTTTGCCACGGCTAGCTCCGCTCCGACCATGCGGCCTTCTGTCCGCGTCCGTGATTTGTCAAAGTAGACCGGGTAGATGCACTGGAAGTGCTTCGACTTCTCTCTCTCGGCTGGAGGCCGCACGGTGGGGCCTTGTGGCTGCAGCATCTGCGTCGGCATCGAGGAGGAGGCGGGGATTTGTGCGGCGCTCATAAGAGATGTCATGTCGGACAGGTCAACCTCGGAAGGATCGCTGTCCGAGTCGGACACTTCTTCTATTCGCGGGTTCATCCTTGAAGTAGCAATAGGCGAAAGGTGAGAGTGTGAGGTGGGTGGTTTGTGGGGGAACGGCGCCTGTTGGCCATGCCGTGTTAGCGCGGTGTGCTTGGGCGGAATGGACAGCTTACCTGGCGTGATCAATCAATGGCGGTGTGGAAAGAGAGTCGTCGTCTCGCCGCAGCCGCAGCGTTTGGCCGTGAATGTGGCCTGGATTGCGTGGAGGGGAATCATTCACGATGGCCAACTCTTGGCATGGTGGGACTGGCCCTCGCTTGAGCGAACGGGGCAGCACTCGGTCAACGCTCTCGGGCCGAGTGGCCCTTCGGCACCTGCTTTACCGAACAGTCATTCTAGCTGTTCACCGCAATCCTTCGCAATCCTTCACGAGCCCCGAAGCCGGCCGCGATGTCAATCGTCCGTTTCCACTGTCGACTGCAGCACCACCCAGGCATCCGTATTATTCTAGCCTGCTATTGCCGGGTTCGCGCAGGGCGAATAAGCCTGCAGTGAGCTCCAAAGAGGTCCTCGCCTTGACACGTCCTCCAGGCCTCCTGTCGCCACGGAATGCCCCAATAGCATCTTCCCCAGCTGTTCGGGATCCCATTCACTAACCGTATCATCCAACAAGCTCCCGCCGATCATTTCTGGTGATCCCCGCTCAAATGCCCATATGAGAAGTTGTAGTAAACCTCTCGGAACCCCAGCGTACCTGCTCGTCTGGCTAAGACACTATACCAGGAAAGAGATGGGTTGATAATACGCCGAGCTATCCATGGGCCGCTACGTATTTATGCAGGCAAATGATTCCACCATGGGTAGCCCACCTTAGTGCCTGTGGTGCTATCACAGCGCTTGCCCCAGTCGCTCACGTTCCATCACGCTACATGTTCCCCCTCGATGGCTGAAATCAGTCAATTCGGCACCCGGAGCCGCTCTCAACGACAGTCATCCACCACCCGAAGTCGGCTCCGACGCTCAGCAGGGTCCACTGAACTGCTACATGGGCCAGGGTCTTTTACGTTCCTGGTGCACCGTGTATGGCCTAGATCGTCTGCCAAAATGGTCCTGGGCCGTTCTGTGTCCTTGGATCCTGATTCCTTGTGGGTATGTGGAGGTCCAGCCGATCTCAGCTTCAACATATCACGACCACGCAGCGACCAAGACGCAAGGAGACGGGCGTCTCAGCCGCAACCGAAATGTGCTCTAATTAACCATTGCAGGTTTTGACTGCATCGTTATCCACAGGGCTCATGCGCAGCCCTGTGGATTGATTGCTGTGTTGGTCGTGCCTCAGCCCTACAGTCCGATCTTCGACGCAACCAACACGTTCACGAGAGGAACGGGAAAGAGTGCTCTAATTCGTTCATTCTTGTACATCCCAATCAAGCCAGGTACAGCATGGCTTGATTCAAAGGTGTAAACCGCCTGCACTGGCTGTTCGCCTCACTATGTGCAGTGATATCTTGATGACAACGCTTCTTGCTAAGAACGAGCTCCCGCCAACTTGGAAAGCTCAACCGAAGCTAGGGTAATTAGCGTCTTTTCCTCGGCATACCGAAACGCTACCATTGCCAAATGAGCTTTCCGGCAGGCACTCTTACTATCGTGCCCACCGTCAAGCCTCACCCTGGTACCCTATGGCCGACGCTAGTGAGTCTGCCCACTCAAGGGGTTGACTAAGCAAACGGACCGGTGAATGAAGCGATTGCCTTGCGGCGTGGTGAGCGCATATAAACTGCCCTCTTTTCCCTTATTGCCTTTCTTCTTTTTTCATCTTTTTCGTGACGGTTGACCCGCCGAACCCAACCTACGTCCTCCCAGGGCGATCTTTGTTAACAACTGACCTGCCTTTACACAGCTCATAGTATGATGGGGAGCTGGTCCGCCCGAACTGCTGCCGCCGAAGGCCCTGCCATCCGACCCGAATTGTCGGACGCATTGCATCGCAATGTCACAGAGATCCCACCTGTGGTTCACTCTGATGCTGATAACAGCTACCACGTGGATGAAGGCTATGCGATTTACGACGCATCAGGTGGCCCGGCGGTTTCTTGTCTAGGACATGCTTACAAAACACGTATACTTGATGCTGCAAATCGATCGTGCAGCAAACTGGACTACATTGCCATGGACCACACCTCAACCATATACGAATCTCTTTGCTCGATGCTAGTGGCATCCACTCTTGGAGAGATGGTGAAAGCTTGGATCTGCAACTCTGGTGAGCAAGATCTGGCACCCATCTCATCAATCGTTCCGCCGCTGATAGTACTCAGGGTCCGATGCGATTGAGGCGGCCGCAAAGCTCATCATACAGTACTTTGACGAGAAAGGCGAGTACGAGCGAGAATATTTCATATCCCGAAACTCCTCATATCACGGCACGACGCATATGGCGCTCTCTCTCAGTGGGCACCCACCTCGCCGAAAAGGCTTCGAGCGCTGGCTCTGCCAAAAAGTCGGCTGGGTCTCGGCATGCGACGCATATCAAGACCGAGAAGATGGCGAGACAGACGAGCAATACATCAAGAAAAAAGCCGAGGAGCTGGAGAAGAAGTTCAAGGAGATCGGTGGACACAGAGTTCTTGCATACTTCATGGAACCCATTGTTGGAGCTGTGAGTTAAGCCCACCTATCCTCTCATAATTCACTTCCGTTTTCAGCCTTTTTTGGCTTCGACGTTGCCGGCTGGTTACACAACATTAGCCAGGGGCGATCTGACTAGCTTACTAAGGCATGGCTTGCAAACCACTATGAAAGAGAGGCTAACAACATTGAAGGCCCTTGGTTGCGCGCCATTCGTTTTCGGCTACCTCAAGGCCATGGCGGACGTTTGTCACAAGCATGGTGCACTGATTGTCTTTGACGAAATCATGTGTGGCATGGGCCGTACGGGAAAACTACATGCTTGGCAACACGAAGGGGTCGCGCCAGACATCCAAGTCATTGGAAAAGGCTTGGGAGCGGGTCTGGCGCCTGTTGCAGCTCTTCTCTGTAACCGAAAGATTCTTGATGGCCTCCGGGGCGGTAGCAAGGGTTTTAACCACGGTCACACCTTCCAACGATGCACCTGGCCTGCCGCTGTCGCACTCGAGGTGCTCCAGATCATTGAGGAAGACGGCCTCGTTGCGAAAGTCGACACGCGAGGCAAACTACTTGAGCGTTTGATGCACGAGAAGCTCGACCCTCTTGCCCATGTTGGGGATGTACGCGGAATGAGATACTTCATGGGAGTGAGTGGATTTTTCATTGAACTCAATATGGGGAACTAACTTTCAGTAGATCAACTTGGTTCAGGATAAATCTACCAAGGAGCTGTTTGATGCTTCTCTCCACGTTGCTGCCGAGATACAAAAGAAAGGTACTGTCCCAGGCCTGGCTGAAAGTTCCACCACTGACTCATGTTATAGCAAAAGGACGAGACTACGCGATCTACCTCTACCCGGCCGGTGGCACCTTGGAGGACGGCAAAGGCGATCACCTCATTGTCGCTCCACCCTTCAACGCAACCGAATCCGATCTCCATTGGATCGTCGGACAGATTGAGAAGGTGCTTGTTGATTACTTTAAGGATCTTGACGAAAAGCTCAACAAAGAGGCCAAGGCCAAGCTTTGAGCAGAGTGGAAGACATGAGACATTGGGAGTGTTTCCGGGACCGGAAAGTCTATATAAAGACTGCAAGAGATAGCGTATATATCGGGCGGCGTGTTTTGAACATCTGCTGTTTAGGAGGGGTCTATGTGCTGCAAATGATTGCAACCGCATTTGGGGGCCAATTTGTCAAAGCATTGCGTCGTGGCTGTCTGTTTTGCCTCCTTCATTATCTGCCTTCTTCATCTCTTCTCCTCAGATACACCCTCGTTGTCGTTCCGGTAGCTATCTCTCAGCTTAGAAAAAAATCAAGTTGAACGTTCTCATTCTCCTCACATCCAATCGATCGCAAACCGAACTTCCGCCCTAAAGTAACAGCTCACACTCTCAAAACGAACAGCAAACGCAGCCTCGTTACGAAAGCCTCCAGTTAAGAATAAACACAAGGCCGAAGGGTAAAAAGCCGTCCAACATCTCTTACTGATAAACGCACCTGTCTGCGCATGCAACCGCTCGGCCTTGGCGGTGGCAGCGAACAACCCACCACGTTTACGGGGAGTTGCCGACGACCTCTCGAACGACCTGTAGCTCGGCCCTCTAGGGCTGCGAACTTCCGATGGGGCAGCACACAGGCAAGCAGCTATCTCAGGGTAAAAGTGTGGATGATGCGAGGTGGAGGGGCTTGAGTGGACTGGCGGTGCTCAATGACGTGGGGAGAGCGGAGGCGTTACCGGAGGGATGGACGCGGATAGCGTCAGACCAGACCTGCTGTGCCTCTCCACCCTCAGGATAATGAGGATCTTGTTGGGACGAAAGATGAGGGGACGGATGAGTAATTGGAGACATGTCGCTGTGCTGATGGCGCGACAGACGCACGAGACCTGCTGGGCTGCCTCTTGTACCACCGGTCAACGGCCCACCAGGACCGCAGCACCTCGCGACATCCTTCATCAGAGGCAGAGTCGGGCGTACCTGACGACAGCTGTTCGTGAGGCCGCTCATGGCATATTACATTGCTGATGGGAGGGGCGCGGGCTACTTGACGCACAGTGATGAAGCGTGCCTGATGACCTCAATTTGTTAACTCCGAAGGTGGATGCCTGCAGCCCGCCTGCTCGAGCCGTCTGTCAAGGTCAAGGTGCCTGCGCTGTTTCTCGGCTCACATCAGCCTTTCATCATTCTACACAAGCGGTACGGCCTACTGGACGGGAGGACTACCGGTTTTCTTCCCTACAGGTGCCTTCTCGCAGGGCTGAGGGACTTGGTCAGCTTTGTCACCCTCCTGAAGGACTTGGATGTGGGAGGATCCGAGGGACGGCATCGGACTGCTCGTATGCGTGCATGACATTTGCTCAGCATGATAATACATACTCCCAACCAAACCCAAGCTCTGCTATGTGCACTGCTTAGCCACGTAAGGCAGCAAGACGTCCTACCGCCCAGGCACAAAGGCACAGTGTACATAAGAAGGCCCGCTCTCAAGTCAGCCCGGCACCGCTGAATCCGGCACCTGGACCATTCACCCTCTTCGGGCGCCAAACGCGTGCAGCGAGTTGGCCGAGACCGCGCCGCGTCGCTTTCCTCTGCGTCGAGGCTTCCTTCACTCCCTTTGCATGGCGGCCCGTGTGTCTTCAGAATCATCGATAATTGCGGTGCAAAGCCGCGTAGCACAAAGGCAAGAGAAATGGCCCAGGAATAGAGTAGGCCGGGTTTCCATTTGCGGGCTTAAACAAAACTTGCCACAGACTAATCCCTTTTTTTGCGGGCTCCCTGAAACCGAAACCGAAAATGAAAGGGTCGGGTCACGTGGCAGCTGGGGCCCCTGGGGGATTGAACAATCCAGACGGTAGCTAGTAGACGGGTGCGAGAGCCGGCGGAGGCAGGAAAGAGAGGCCGGAGAGAAGGGCTTTCGTCTGCGCAGTGCGAGGGCAAGCGCGACCGAATAATAATATCGATCGGGTGAATTACTAGTGTGGTTGCCCCGATCCTAGGATCCACCCCAATGAGCAGGTGACGCTTCCCGTCGCACGCTGCGGCTCTGGCCTTTGGTGGTGCAACGAGGGCCTCGAGGGAACCAGGAAAGATGCGGGTGGGGATCCTGGAATCGAAGAAAAATTCGTGATAGATAGATAGTTGAGCGAAAATCCCGACGGAGCCACTGCCAGTGCGGAGCCCTTTTGGTTGCTTGGGCGCGGCAGGCTCGTCATTCGTACTGCAGCGGAGTCTCAGAGGACCGCCGAGCGCGCCGTGCGCACCGACTGAGCAGTGAGAAGCGCCTTCACTCAACTCCACCCACAATCGTCTTCCTCCCTCTGGCATGCCTCTCGACCCGCCATTGTTCCATTCGTGCACGCAACCCGCCAACGTACGACGCTGTTGTGCCCTGCTGCCCATGGTCCTGCCTTCTGCGGCCTGAGGACTGCCAGTCTCCGCACCACCCTCGAACCGGCTGGCCACGATAACGACCTCTCTGCGCCTTGAATCCGCGGCTCACGACGCTGGACGGCGCCATCTGGCACCCTCGGCCGCCCGCACTCACCAATTCTACGCGTGTGCCGACTCTGATCTGCTCCTGACGCCCCCGGTCCCGCTGGCCTGCGAGAAACAGGTGCTCCAACGACAACCCTCCCACGCCGCGCCATGAGTACTCCACAGACTGCCACCGCGACCCTCCCGCCTCACCACCAGTTTAGCTATTCTCACCATCAAGCATACCAGCCGAATATTTCCAATGCCCAACTCGCCAACGGCTCTGGTCGGATAAGCAGTTCGCTGTACGGCTACTCCAACGGCACGTCGAGTTCGGATATGCGTCGAACCGCGACCGCCCACCGCCAGGCTCAACAGCTGCCCCCGATCACCGCGCCTCCCGCATCCGAAATGGCCTCTGCGGCCGCCCAAGCCAACAGCAAGAAGCGAAACCCAGACTGGGCCGACTTCTACAAGAACGGCCTGCCCAAAGAGGTCATCGTTATCGACGACGACGATGAAGAACCTGCACGGGCAGCGCCTCGGCAAGCGCCCGCGAGCAGAACAACCACCACAAACGGCGCAACGAGGCACGCAGACAAGAAGCGGAAGACGACAGCGTCCACCGCCTACGATCCCGTGTATAATCAGCACACCTCGTATTCCACTACCCAGACGCCCTACTACGACTCCCCCAACAACTCCCTCTCGACCGACAGGACCACGTCTGCCCAAAACGGCACTGCGGCTACCTCCCTCACCTCGCAAGCCAGCAATGGCCAGCATATATCGCCGCTCGAGAATGGTGTTGTGGGCCAGAAGCGGAAACGCACCCGTGCAGCAGCCCAGGACGAAGCCAAGGAAGCGAAGAAGAGAGAACTCGACGACCGGGATCCTTTTGCCCTGTACCAGCCACCGCCTAATCCCATCATCAAGGCAACGGATGTACACGTCCAGGTCATCCATGATGTAAGGCTGAGAGTCCATACCCCACTTCGTGATTGATGCTAATTGGTGCTGCAGAAGTCTCGCCACAAGGACGAGAAGGTTGACGATGACGATGGTCACTTTGTGGTCCGTCCTGAAATTGACCTTACAGAACGATGTATGCTCCATTCGTCGCCTTGCATATTGTTGCGATACTGACTGTCGCCAGATCAAATTATCAAGCTGCTGGGGCAAGGAACGTTCGGCAAAGTTGTAGAAGCCTGGGACCGGCGGAAACAAACCAAGTGCGCCATCAAGGTCATTCGCTCGGTGCCGAAGTACCGCGAAGCCTCTCGCATCGAGCTACGCGTACTCTCGACGCTCAAGTCGAACGACCAGTCCAACACGAACAGATGCATCCACCTTCGCGACTGCTTCGACTTCCGGAACCACATCTGCATTGTGACTGATTTATACGGCCAGAGCGTATTTGACTTCCTCAAGTCGAACCAGTTCGTGCCGTTCCCGAGCTCGCACATCCAGAAGTTCGCCAAACAGCTCTTTACCAGTGTTGCTTTCCTGCACGCCCTGAACCTCATCCACACCGATCTGAAGCCAGAGAACATCCTGCTGGTCAACAACAGCTATCAGACCTTCACGTACAACCGGACAGTACCGTCGTCTTCACAGTTAACGAGCCGGCAAGCGCGGCATCGCAAGGTCTTGCTTGACCCTGAGATTCGGTTGATTGATTTTGGGTCGGCTACCTTCAACGAGGAGTATCACTCGTCCGTCGTTTCGACTCGACACTATCGCGCTCCAGAGATTATTCTCAACCTTGGGTGGAGTTACCCCTGCGACATTTGGAGCATAGGGTGCATATTGGTCGAGTTCTTCACTGGCGACGCCTTGTTCCAGACCCACGACAACCTAGAGCATCTTGCCATGATGGAGGCTGTTTGTGGCTCGAAGATCGATCGGGACATCATCAAGCAGGTGTACAAGCAGGATCGCAATGCCCGGAGTTCGTCGTCAAGGTAAGTCTCGTTCACCTCTGTTATTATCCTGTATACTAATAGTTGTCACAGTGCTGCCAAATACTTCAAAAGCTACAAGCTTGACTACCCCAACGCTGACACGCAGAAGGGTTCGAGGAAGTTTGTGAAGGCCATGAAGAAGCTTCACGTATGTACTCCTCAACCCGTCTCGCTTCGGAATGACTAACAGAACTAGGAAACAATACCTCCATCGACGGAATTCAACAGAAAGTTCCTGGATCTCTTGAAGAGGATATTCGTGTACGACCCCAAGAAGCGCATCACCGCCAAGGAAGCTCTCCAGCACCCGTGGTTCCAGGAGACGTTGATGGACGACGGCACCGAAGCTCACAAGATTAAGCTGGAAAGAGAGAAGAAGGCTGCCCGCCAGCGACAGGATGAAGCACGGCGCTACGAAAATCGGGCGTACTAATAAGGAGTCGCCGGTGCGATGATGATACATAAATGCCGCTTCGCTTCCAGCACGGTGCTTCGGAGAGCTTCCTGCTTTATTTCCGCCAACCCTCTGCGTTTACGGACGGCGACACGATGCATGGAGGACACCTGCGGTCAGGGTCTCAGGGTAGTATTGGCGTTTACGAGTCGTGTTACCTTGGGTACAGCCATCTACTTTTGAACCCTCGCTTCGAGCGCTGCCAGACGTCATGGATCCGGGCCTTTTCGAGTGTGCTGCTTTCAGGGTCTTTGCTAGAAAAGGCGTCTGCGTCCAGTTCAAGAGCGACCAAGAGATATCCCCCCTGTATTTAGTGGGCATGGAGTTTTACATTTTCTATTCGGCAGTCAGGGCTTTTATGCATGGGATTTGCGATGATGGGGGTAGGAGGTTTGAGGATTGGATGATGATGATGAAGACTGGGGCTTGGCTGGCTTTCGATGTTCCTGCCTTGAGTAAAAGCGGGCGTTTGATAGTACAGTGGGTGGTCTTTTGTGTACAATGCCATCTAGTCCGAGGTTTAGTCTCTCATGGCATGGGCTGCTGTTTCGAATAGGGATCTTTCGGCACAGAAGGGATAGGGTAGTGAGTGATGATTAGGAACACATCTCCGCCTTCTCAATGCATCATACTGCCTTCTTCGTGCCTCGTCCTCAGTCACGTCTTTGATAGGTGGTTTCCAGTCCATAGCCCCTAGTGAGTTGGCAGAGGAGTTGGCAGAATAGTCTGTCCGTCTACACCTTCGCCTCTTACTCCTCGCGGGTTGGCCACTCGCGGAGGCTGTAGTCTCGATAAATCGACCTATTTACTGCGCATGTCCTCCCCTTGTGCTCTGCGAACTCGACATCTTCGCTGGCTCCGTCACTCGCGCCACGCAAGTTGCCCGCCGGGAAGGGCGTAAGACGAATTGCAAATCAAATTACACACGAAAACTTCGGAACTCTTTTCTACAGGCGGTAAGTACCTTTTTCGCCACGGACTGCCTAGTCTTTCTCATGCCCCGCAGGCTTACTCCGCAGCATGCGTGCTGGTGCCGGGTCATCTGTCATTCGATGCACTGAGATCCCAGATGGGTAAGTTTAGCGATGCCACAGCGTCAACCAATGACGAGCAATCTCTGCGGGCCGAAACTCGGCAGTGCGGCTGCTGGGTAAACACGGTCGCGGTAAACATTCCGGCGCATCGCAACTGTGACGCGTGCTGCGCGTTTTCTTCGACTCAACCACGATATTTACATAAGAGCCTGGGTGAAAGAGAGTGAGAAGAAAAGAGAAGGATAGCAGGGAAAGAAAGACACAATGGCGAGCGGGAAACAACAAGAAACCATGCTCCTCACCGAGCACTTCACATGGCCACCCATTGTACGTCCCCTCTTCCGTCCCCCTCCTTCCTCCACAAATTCTCCCACACACACTCTCTCTCTCATCCTACGTCTACTAACCGCCCCCAGTCCCTCATCGACGACATCATCAACGCCGTAAACGAAGTCCTCTACCGCTGCACCGACACCTTCGAGTCCGGGCTCTCCGCCGCAGACCCCGCTCTCCTCGGCTTCAGCGACCGCTACGCCGCCGAGAAACGCACTCCCTCGCTCGATGATGACGGCAATCCCGTGTTCCCGGAAGCGCGGCTGGAGATTGAGGAGGGCATTCTGAAGCTGGAGACGCTCATGGAGGGCGCGGTGGATCGGAATTTCGATCGCTTGGAGATTTGGACGTTGAGGAATGTGCTGTGTTTGCCGAGGGAGGAGGGGGTGGGAGAGTGGGTGAGGTTGGGGCATTATGCTGTGAGTAGTGACTGTTGTATCATTGGTCTGGGAGGATAGTTTGAGGGTAGTGGGAAGAGGGGGGAGGCATGATCAAGGAGGGAGGCGGAGGACAAGGAACAAGAGTGGATATTGGCAGGCAGAAACACTAACAAGACTCACAGAACCTGCAAGTCCCGCCCAAGGAAAACACACTAACCCCCGAAGCCCTACACGCGCTCCGCCGCAAACTCGTCGAAACGAAAAAACTCCATACAGCCCTAGTCGCAGAGAAGACGCGCAACGACGCACAAATCGCCCGCCTCCGCTCACTCCTACAGCCACCTCCCCCGCAGCCAAAGCCAGAACCTCGCTCCTCAACCGGCTCCAATACCGCCCCCTTCGCATTCCTAACACACACGCCAGCCGCGCAGAACCTCGGCTTACAACCACTCCCGGCTACCACATCCACAACAGCGGCACAGAAGGCGACTGGCTCGCTGTCAACGCACACCACGTTTACGACGAGTCAATTACCACATTTGAAGCAGCTCGTAGCGAGTTTGAAGCAGAGTTTACCAAGTACGGCGCTGCCCGCGAAGGACAGCGAGAAGGGAGAGTGGGCACGGGAGAGGAGAGTGTATGTGGAGAGTCAGAGTCGTAGGGTGTTGGAAAGGAGGGGCGTGGATACGAGAGACGGGGTGGAGGGCGTGGTGGAGGGGAGCCGGGTGAGGGTGGATGAGGTTGTGAGTTTGGAGGGGATTGTCGGCGCGTTGGGGAGCGGGAAGGAGAGTGGGGGAGATTGGGGAGAGGCTATGGATACTTCATGAGAAGATAGCGGAGGGAATATGAGATGGTGTGGACGACGTTGATGAGTATATGAGTGTATGAGTAGGATGACTGACTGGACTTTGGGGTTTGAGGCGTAATCCTGGAGATGGTTTTGGTGTGGGAAATGGCATTGATACCACGGGGCTAGGCGCATGCATGCAATTATACTTTCGCTGATCAGTAGAGGAAATGGTATTTTAAAAGCCATCGCTCAAGCTAACACGTCCAAGTCCCTTCATCGAGATAGAGCCCAGAATCTCCCCCTTGAGAAAGTAACCCCAGATACACCGCGAACGCCCTACTCATACAGTCCCTGTTCCCCTTCCCTACCCCGACTCCTACCTACGTCGCACCCTCATCAAACCCCTCCTTCTGCCATACAGTCCCCTCGTCCGGCGCCGCCGCAATCGGCCCCCCTGGACCCGCCACAGGTCCCACAACAACAGCAGCCCCCGTACTCGCCCCTGCCGCACTCCACAGCATCCACACGACCAAAAAGTGCAGCCCAAACAAATACGCCGCAAACAAGTTCCGACTCGCCCGCGTCTGCAGCACCAGCCTCGTTACCCTAAACACCATCCGCTCGAGCAAATGCATCCTCCGCAACGCCCGCGCGCTCTCCCTGCCCCTAAATGCCGCAAACGGACTAATATTGCTCTCATACGTCGACCTGTACCGATCCATCGTCAGCCCCGAACTCGTGCTGTCCGACACATGTATAGTATTCGGATTCGGGTTCGCTGCTGCAAACGCAGAAGATCCCGTCGTCGTGGGATGCGCGGCGCTGCGGCTGTACGACGAGACGTAGCGCGTTTTCTCGTAGAGATCGAGGTTATCCTTCTGCAAAGCCGCGATCTCGCTGCGCAAGGAAGATACCGTTTGGTAGGTTTTCTGCAGCTCGGCCTCGAGGTCGGCGTTGCGCTTCTTGAAGCGGTCGCGTTGCGCGGTGACCATGGGGAGGATGCCGGAGCCGCCGCCCATGGGCTCGCCTCCTGCGCGGAGGGATGCGAGGGTTGGGGTCTGTGCAACGTGCTGCGGGTCGAAGCCTGAGATTATGGAGGACGTTGGCGAGGAGCGGCCGCCGCGGCGTGTGGATTGCGGGTAGCGGCTTGTGTAGGTGCCGGCTACGGACTGGGCGCTGGGGTCGAAGGCGTGCTGGGCTTCGCGCTGGAGCTTTTCGAGGTCGGCTTCGAGGGTTGAGTTGAGGGATTGCGATTTCTCGAGGGTCATGTTGGTGGAGGAGAGTTCTTCTTGGAGCGACTCGAGACGCGATTGGAGGTCTTGGTGCGAGACGCGGAGGACGGTGAGTTCATTGCTGAGCTTCTTGTTGCGAGCGAGGAGGAGTTGTTCGAGGGTCTCGCCTTTGGGTTTTGAGGAGGAGAGGTTAGTGGTGGTGGAGTGGGAGAGGGCGAGCTCGGTGGCTTCGTCGTCGTCGTCGCCGGTTGCGAATTCGATGGACTGCTTGAGTGTTAGGATGGTAAGGAGGGGTAGGGAAGGGAAGGAGAGACATACCTTGAGGACTTCGAGCTCTTGCCTGACGTTGTCGTAGTCACTCCATTTCTGGACCTTCTCGCGCAGCGTCTCCTTCTCGCTCTTGAGATTCTTGATCTCGCGTTCGAGGCTGCGGGATTCGGTCTGTAGGCGTGTGCGTTCGGAGTCTTTCTCGAAGCGGGCGGTTTCGAGCTTCCGTAGCAGGGAGGAGTTTTCGGATTGTAGTCGCAGGAATGCTGGGTCGTCTTCAACAGGTACTTGCTGGGCTTGCGCTGAGGCGGATTGAGCGAGCTCGAGACGTAGTTGTTCGTTTCGAGCTTCGACCTCGGCGAGACGGTGGCTCGTCCTCTCCAGCTCGGAGCTCACAATCTCGAGCTCCGCCGCTGTGGCGCCCCGGGTCGCCTCTTCAGCTTCCTCGCCCTTGCCAAGTCTCTGTGAGACCTCATAGCTGGCCTTGAGCTCCTTCAGCAGCCGCTCCTGGCTTTCCACCTTCTCCTCCAAGCTCTTCTCTTTTGCTTCCCAATTGTCCCGTTTCTCGTTGATGACAGCCGACCATGACGCCTCGATCTCCTTGATCTTACCGTCCCGGGTATCCTCTAACGCTTTGCGTGCTGTACGCTCTTCCTCCAGCTTCTTCTCCGCGGTTTCCAGTTGTGTAGTGAGCTTCGCAACCGTTTTCTGAAGATGCTCGTTCTCGGATGTGAGCTTTGGCAGGGTTTCATCAGCGGTTACTAGGGAATCAACGGAGGCTTCGAGGAGGGGGTATGGATCTGGTGCTTCGGATAGCGGGGAGTAGAGCTGGAAGAAGGCTGCCTGGACGATCTTGGATTGGTTGGATATCAGGTCGATGAAGCCTTGGTATGCTGGGAACTTTTAGTAGGCATAGCTACAAATAGTCTGGTGCAACATACACTTCAGCAAACCCTTGATGTCATTAAGTTTGCTTGCGTCATCTAGCTTCCTAAAGTCTTTTGTCTTCTGGGCTAGGTCTTTTCGCTGCGTGAGGGCATCTCTCTGGTGAGCGACGAGGTCAGAGGCTACGGTATCGAGTTGGGGTATGAGAGTGGTGAGGTCGATGTCTGGCTATGCTGTTAGCTACAGAGATGTTGAATGGCCCAGCTCTGCTTGTCCACATACTCCTCCACGCGCCGATGGCCGTCTGAAACTTGTTCTCCTCAGCCGCACCCGCGCCGCCATCCTGGCCTGGGTTCTCGCCATCTCGCAGCGCGTCCTGCGAGCTTCTGCTCTCATCATCCACTCCTCCCTCCATCCTGGTTCGTTACTCTGGTATCGCGAAATCGGTGCAGTTGTCAAGGCTGTCGGAGGCATCAACGCATCGAGGTTGCAGTCCGAGTGCAGACAAAGCGGTATAGACGGCGCATTGGGGAAGAGGGGGTTTGCGTTGCTTGCGATGCAGACAGCTTTCACAATGTCGGGGATGACCTCGCGCAGGGCTGCGGCGCTGGGCAACGCCGATTGGTGGACAGCGCCAGCCCACGAAGCTCGAGGCACCAGCACCCAAACCACCATGGCGACGATGGGTCATGTACGCCCTTAGCTAGTCATGGCGACTTGGAGGTACACCGGTCATGGCAGAAGCATCCACCCCCCAATTGAGAACGCGCCCACCGCCGCAAGGTGGCGCCTACATCCTGCGCAAGCTCGCGTCAGACCTGCCGCTATCCGCTGATGGCCAGTCCACCGACGTGCGCATAACCTGCGTGGAAGTATGGGGTATGTATCCACTCCCGACAGCCCAATTGTTCCAATAGCTTCCGCTATCAGAACTGCAGCTAACGGGAAAGCAGAGGGAAACCTCTACGTAGGCACGTCCGCCGCAGAAGTCCTCCACTTCGTCCTCCTCCCTCCCGAGTCCAATGACCCCGCCGAAGAACCCACTGCGATAATTGCCTCGAGATTGGAGCCCAGCTACAGCCATGCCATCGGCGCCGGTGTCCAGCAGATTCTGCTGCTCCCAAAAGTCAACAAGGCCTGCATACTGTGCAACAACACCCTGAGCTTCTATACCCTCCCCGAACTGAGCCCCGATTCAAGCGCCAAGTCATTTACTTGCACATGGGTTGGTGGTTCAGACCTCAATGCGCCTGACTATGGATCTGACGATAACGGTGTTGTAGTCATGGTGGGATTGAAGAGCAGGGTGCGACTGGTTAGAATAACGGAAGACGCTCCTCCAAAAAGCGTGAAGCTGATAGAATATGGGGGTTGTCTACTATCCGTAAGGAGGGGCAACCTCTCATGCGCTGCCGACTCGCATTCATATGCGCTGTTGGACTTGGATCAACAGCAGAAGATCGGCTTGTTCCCCATATCTTCGCTTGATCCGGATGCCGGCGATGTCGGAGGAGCAGCAGAGGATATTACCTCCAAACAGCAGGTTCCGTCGAGAAGTGTATCGTCCGCGAGCGCGCAGCCAAGGGGCGTTCAGGACGAGCCGCGAGGTCATAGTAGAAGCACGAGCTTGGGTATTTTTGCGGCAGGTGGTCCGTCATCCCGCATCGAGAGCCCACGTCCGCCCGGTCAAGGACAACGGTTTGGCTTTGACATCCCAGAATCGTTGTCGAGGACTATGTCTCCCGCCCCTCCCATCGCGTCGCCCGCACGGTCACCCAGCAGGGCAGACCATCCAGAGCGAACATCCAGTCTCCCACGGTCCGGGACCGCGACTCCAGACAAACCTCTGCCTCCTCCCCCGGAGGGAATTACCACCCGACAGCCAGAAGAGCCACCTCCACCGCCATTCGTACCCTTGAGACCGCACGTCGCTTCGCCATCGCCGGGAGAATTCCTTCTGACTGTAGGATCAACGCCATCAGAGCCTGGCGTTGGTATGTTCGTCAACATGGACGGTGATGTGAGCCGTGGGAGCATTCAGTTCAGCAGCTACCCAGACGCTGTTGTCGTAGAGGGCAGCGGAGTAGACATGTCCACTTCGATGGATCCGAACATAAACGCTGAAGAGGGATATGTCCTTGCTGTTGTTCACAAGGAAATTGACGACGAAGTCACGTACAGTGTAGAGATCCAGCGATGGGATGTGGATGCAGGAGGGAGCGAAGCCAGCAAGGAGTCGCTGGATTTGACCCAGCTGGCGGACCCATCGGCGAAGACGAACGAGCAAGTCCCTACTCCTCTGGGGATGCGGACTGTCATTGCACCAGCCGACCTGGTCCTCCCGGAAATAGGAGCAAAGCTCACAGTCGAGCGCCTACGAAACCCTGCGGATGCTGGTGCTGCGCAAGAAGACGATAAAGCAAGGTTGGCTCAAGAAAAGGTCGACCGAGAATTCACAGACCGCTTGTCGAAGCTCAATGCTCAAATCGTTCTCTGGGCAGGAAACCAGCTCTGGTGGACAGTTCGTAATCCTCTAGTCACACGACTCGACGCCCAACTACACGATGCACAGTCCACGCCTACTGGAGATGGAGTGCGCATTCAACCCGATAGAAAGATCTTGGAGAGTGTGCTGGGCGACATCCGGGGTCAAGAACCACGCAATGAGATGGAATACCTCAGCCTCATCTATATCCGACAGAAAGCTTCGATATTGCTCTTCATGGAAATTATTCTCCGAAGTAGCACCAATATCATCATCTTCGAGAACGAGAAGCGCATTACGGAACAAGCTCTCATTGAGGGCGAGATTGACCCACGAGTTGTGTTGTCGCTTCTGCCAATTCTGCATAAAGAAGTGGTGCAAGGACCTGAGGGCATCCAGATCTCCGGTGGCATCACCTCGCTTGTTGAGCTGTTTTTGCAGCAGAACGACCTAACTGCAATGCCCGCGGACATTGACGGCCCCTTTGGCGATAACCTACTGAACGTTGTCAAACGTTATCTGACGTTTTGGAAGAGAAGGAGAGGCATGGCGAGTGTCACTAATGATCCGTACGTCTATCGATCCATCGACGCAGCGTTGCTGCATATTCTCCTGCTCCTCGACCGCAACAGGCCAAAGGGTCCTGCTACTGCAGGATCGGTACGCGCCGAGCTCAACGACTTCGTAGACAACGACGTCGAATGCTTCGACCGTGCTGTTGAACTCCTAGAGCAGTTTAAACGACTCTACATACTCAGCCGCTTCTACCAGTGCAATATCAAAACCTCCGCAAGATCGTCACGGGTGTTGTCCACATGGCGGCGCATCCTCGCAGGCGAACCAGACGAAGGAGGAGAATTCGTTGACGGCGAGAACGAAGTGCGGAAATACCTGACTAAGATTCGGGACCAGCCACTAGTCGAGGAATATGGCGCATGGCTTGCGCACCGCAATCCAAAGCTCGGCGTGCAGGTCTTCGCAGACGATCATAGCAGGGTCAAATTCGAGCCTACGCGAGCGGTTGCTGTGTTGAGGGAGAAGGCGCCGGGCGCCGTCAAAGAGTACCTGGAGTATTTAGTATTCGAGAAAAAAGTAAGCCCGGCCTCATCTTCTCACGTAATTGAACTAACAACAAGCAGCACACCGAATACGTCAACGAACTCATAGCCTTCTACCTCGACACCGTCATCACTGAGCTCGAAAATAACCCAGATTCCAAATCCACACTGCTCCAAACCTACGAAACATACCGCATTCTACACTCCCCTCGACCCACCTACCACCAATTCATCACCGACAACGCGCTCGACGCAGAGTGGTGGCGTGCGCGGCTTCGGCTCCTTCAACTCCTTGGCTCGAACCAGCTTACCACATCCTTCTATGACGTGCCCTCGATCCTCTCCCGGCTTCAACTCTACAACCAAGAGCTCGTCCCCGAAATGATTATCCTGAACGGCAGACAAGGTCTCCACCAAGAAGCCCTCGGCCTTCTCGTCCACGGCCTCGGCGATTACGACACAGCCATCTCCTACTGTCTCTATAGCGGCTCGTCCATCTTCCGGCCCTCAGGCGCTGGCTACGTACCTGAATCGGAACTACCAACGCAAGCCCAGCAGTCGCGTTTGTTCAACCATCTCTTGCGGGAATTCCTCAAACTGGACGATCTAGCGCAGAGGATAGAGCAGACGGGTGAGCTGCTGAAGCGGTTTGGCGGCTGGTTCGATGTCGCGGATGTCCTCGCGATTGTGCCGGATGAATGGGGGGTGGATGTGTTTTCGGGGTTTTTGATCCAGGCGCTGCGGAAGCTGGTGCGGGAGAGGAGTGACAGTGCGGTTGTCAAAGCGTTGAGTGATGCGCAGAATAGTGTGGTCGGAGCGGAGATCGTGGAGAGGAGGGAGGGGTTGGGAAGCGGCGTGGAGAGAGTGGAGGGTACTGCTTAGGAGGGGGGTTGGTTGGTGGAGATGTAATTATGTGTAGAATTTGGTAGAACGGCTTGAAAGCATGACTTCAAGCAAAGTGATATCTGTCAACTCCGTATTATATATAAGTGCACGAAAATACGTCCTACAAATTGCTGAGGGTTTTCTTTGTGCGCACGGTGCAAAGTGCTATTTCCACCTTGAGATCTTCTGCGCCTCTTGAAAGTCTTGGCGCACAAGTCGCATCCAACATAATCCCGCTCCAAACCTTCACCACTCGACATCAACCACCATATTACGGAAACATTGTCCCAAACAACGACGGTCTAACCCCTCTCATACCCTGCACAGTTTCAACATTGCAAGATGCAGCGCCGCATGGTATATATGCGCAAAGCCTTCACCCATTAAGCGAGCTCTGCTAACGAGACGTGCAGCTCACGAAGGAGGAGGAGGGCTCCGCGGCGGGCGAAGACGTCCAAGTGAGGCGTGAAGATCAAGAGAAAATCAATCGCTTTAGCTCGCTGCATCAAAAAGAGACTGCGATTGAGGATGAGCTGCGGGCCAAGCTTGTAAGCCAGAACCCGTGAGGCAGCAACGTTTCCTGAGGTTGCGACTTCATTTCCCAGCGATGCATTGGCACGAATACATTTACATGATTGCTAACCCTGTGACAGAAGGAGAAAGAAGATCTAGAGGAGATATCCGGCGAATTGGAGCTGGTCGATGAGGAGGAGAAGGTGCCGTAAGTCATGCAAATCCTCTTGGTGCATCCCGCTGCATACATTAGGATGTGTCAACGCCGCGGAGTCTTATATTCACGACAACAATAGCTACAAAGTCGGCGACTGCTTCGTCTCATTACCGCAACCCGAAGTCCTCGAGCTTCTCTCCAAGTCGACGGAAGATATCGACGGCGATGTTGATGCGTTGAAAGGTCGACTCGAGGCAATTCATGAAGAGATGGCTGAGCTGAAAAAGGTGCTATACGGACGGTTTGGGCGGAGTATTAATCTGGAGACGTGATGATGATGCGGCGTTGCTGCATGGTTAAAGGGTTCTAGGGACCGTGGTGCGCAAAACATCGCGGTAGGCGATCCTGCTACCACAACACAATGGAGGCTTTCGTCTTTTCGACTGACGGTGGGTATTGATGTGGAGTGAATACCAGTAAACATTTCGGAATAGATTGCTTCGTCATCACGCAGTCGGAATTCAAGCAGCTGTACGGCATCGGCATCGCTTCTTTTTGGGCGCCAAACCTCTTTTCCAATATTCTGACGGTTCCTTACCGGACCGGTGTTTGTCCAACCACTCACACGTCCTCGGAACAGCATCGTGCCATGGAAAAGTCGGTCGACAAGTGGATCCACGTTCAGATGCGAAAATCCAATGTTCACAGATGGTTGTGATGACCATTGAGGGATCTGCATCTTTACCCGCCGAATCGGGACACGACCTCTAGGCTCCGTCTAGTCTCCACCTCGGATATCCCAGCGAGGGATCGCGGGGTCTTTACCGGCGTTAGGTCATGGTTATTTCCAATGCCCTATTTTTTGTCTTTTAGAGCGCGCGATTTTTAATTGACTCTTAGGTTTTAGGCTCGAAGCTTTTGACAGAAGTCGTTGCAGCCAGTTGGAGCAGTACCAAAAAGTTTGAAGTCATGGAGGAGGATCACCAAAAGCTGGAAAAAACGTACTCGCGCGACAGTCGTATCCTTGGCGATGGAATAACCGCAGAGGCAACGCCTGTGAGTCTGGTGAGGAGCGTGACTCAACGAAGTCGACGTAAGGAATCTCAACCACCACGACTATGCATGTGTCAATCTATACAGCTAACTTTCAATGCAGGAGAGGCAGATTTTCGTGCCGTGAGAATACCTCAATTAAGAGACTTCGACCTTCCGTCAGATGTTGAAAAAGACGATGGGATAAAGTCAATCGAGATACCATCGCCGACTGACTCATGTGGGAGCGGACTCCCACCAGTAGAGCCGCCGAGGAAGATGATTCGATTCGAAGATGGGGACCGCGAGGAGCCGAACAATTGGCCTCAGGTATACTTGAATCAACTCAATAGATGAACGTTGTGTACCAACTCTCCACAGTGGAAGAAGCTGTTTGCTCTTTTCGTGGCTATTATGAGTGGTGCGTACTTCTCTTTCTATTCACCAAACCCTCGGTTAACCATCGGATAGTTATGAACAGCACAATGAGTTCATCGTAAGTCAAGTCTTCCCCGATATCAGATTTCTCTGACGCTCTTACAGCCTCGCTGCTGGCGCCACAGGACCAATTTCGAAACACTTCGGCGTGACAAACGAAGCACAGCTCATCCTACCAACCTCCATCTATCTCGTTGGCTACGTCTGCGGGCCCATGATTTGGGGACCAATATCCGAACAGTATGGCCGCAAGTGGACTGTGATCGCCTCGTTCGCCCTCTTCACCATATTCTCAGTCGCTTCAGCAGTCGCACCAAACTTCGCAGCGCTAGTCATCTTCAGGCTATTGGTGGGCATGGGAGGCAGCTGTGCAATATCCGTGGTTGGTGGGATATGCGCTGATGTATACCACGATCCCGTGAGCCGGGGCAGGAGTATGGCAATCTTCATGGTGAGTAATGAGATGGCTCGTCCCAACTGGCGAGTGTCTTCTGATCGTGTCGTTAGGCTGCAACAATGTTTGGACCCATTTTGGGACCTCCCATCTCCGGCTTCGTATCCACCATATCGTGGAGCTGGGCTTTCTGGATTGGCGCCATCTACGCCGGTGCCGCATGGCCACTGGTTGTGTTCTTCCCAGAGACATACGCCCCCATCATCTTGAAGCATCGTGCACAGCGATTACGGAAGGAGACGGGCGATGAGACCATCGTCGCCCCAATTGAGCTCGATAAAACCGATCTCAGCCACATCGTTACGGTGGTACTCACTCGCCCAATTCGCATGCTGTGTTTTGAGCCTTTGGTGCTCTTCACTTGCTTATACCTCAGCTACGCCTGTCAGTCTTCCCACAATCCCCGCCCTAGACCAACCTTGAGCGCTAATCCATCATAGACGCCATCTTTTACATATACTTCCAGTCGTATCCCCTAATCTTCATCAACATCTACGGCTTCAACCCCGGCGAAGAAGGTCTCACCTTCCTCCCTATTGGCGTCGGCGCCGTTATATCAGCGCTCATGTACCTCACGTGGGATTACCTTCTGCTACGCGCTCAACGCCTCAACAAGCCCTGGTCGCACAACGAAGAGATGCGGCGTCTTCCTCTGGCCTGCATCGCTGGCCCTTTCTTCGTTATCAGCGCGTTCTGGCTCGGCTGGACGGCGCGCGCCTCCATACACTGGATCGTGCCTTGTCTAGCTGGCATCCTCTTCGGCATGGGGTACTTGTGTCTCTTCATGGCGCTACTCAACTACCTCGTTGATGCTTACGAAGTCTTTGCTGCCAGCGCAATGGCAGCTGCGAGTCTGAGCCGTAGTAGCTTTGGCGCTGTGCTGCCGTTTGCTGCCAAACCAATGTATAGGGCGTTAGGAGTGCAGTGGGCGACGAGCTTGCTGGGGTTTTTGAGCGTGTTGCTTTGCGTTATCCCGTTTGTCTTTGTGAAATGGGGAGGCAAGTTGAGGGAGAGGAGTAAGTTTTGCCAGTGGTTGAAGCAGAGGAAGAGGGAGGAGGAGGAAACGAGGGAAAGGGAGAGGGAGAGTGCCACCAAGGAGGATATGAAGGGGAAGGAAGATGTGTAACGCTTGGAGAGGAATGAAGCGAGGTTTTCTGGTAGAGAGCTGTAATTCGTGTGTGATGGAGGTTGAAAAGGTTAGACATTTTCCGGAGTCTTGAGCATTTGCACGGAAAAGCATTACAGGGTTCAAGATCAAGGTATACAGGGTTGCCTCGTTTACGCTGATAATGATAATATTCGATAGATCACATCATCTAGACATCTACCATCTCCAACCAATTCATCGGACTCGAAGATACGTTGCTACGGCCGAGGTAAGATGGCCAACCCTCGAATGCTCGGTGCAGCTATCAACACCTCTCTTAAACCTTCCCCATGCGTCCTAGCCCCTTCACCCCGCCCGGCCAAGCTAGCGCGGAATTAAGCTCCACAACATCCATCCCTCCTCCCTTCAGCCCGCACCTGCATCATCGCCCAGCTATCTCTACCGTTGCTCAACGCGCGGAAAATCCCCGCACACGTTCTCGACGTCACACCGTCGCCTTTCTTTTTGGCCATGCCCCAGCCTAATGCTCCAACGGGCGCGCAAACGCGAAACCTGCAGATACGGAGCCAGGGTGTAATGTCGCCGAACGTCGTTTAACGTCGTTTTGGGTTCAGTGGCTGCTGCCAGGGTGGCGATCCGATGTTCGCTGGTTGGAGGACATGGCGAGCTATCTTATCGTTGGAACCAGGCCTCCAGAGCGTCAAGATAAGCTGGTGAGATGAGCAGCGCGGTTTGTTTGGTGTGTCAATTGCGTTCGCCCATGCGAGAGATATGCATGGGGTGTTTGGGCGGGTAAGGATAAGGTGCGTACGTACGGCCTTAGTAAGATGGGGACAGTTCGGGGCGTATAAGAGTGCCGTGTGTCTGGATCTTCGGAGGGTCTTTTTGTGTAACGCGTGGATTTATTACAGCAATTCCTCGACACTTTCGTACCGTATTGTCTTACTGCTTCTTCTAATCGTAGGAATTTTGGAGTCTGGAAGACTTGAGGAAAAGATGGCTGAAGCAGCTCCGAAATATGATCCTGAACGGCAGGGCTCTTTGATTGGGGTGGCGGAGGGTCTGTCGAGTGAGGACGATGCTGCGGTGCTGGGTGAGTACCACCAGCAATTGAAGCGATGGGAAACGTTAGGTCAAAGTGCGCTGATAATGTATGCAGCGAAGCTTGGATACAAGCAGGAATTGCGCCGGAACTTCACCATGCTTGAGGTGTTCGGTATCGCGTTTTCCATTATGGGATTGCTCCCATCGATCGCATCGACGCTTGCATATTCGTTGCCTGCTGGACCCGCAGGACTTGTTTGGGTAGGTCTGCAAAGAGAATGCAAGCATTGGGAGTGTGGAAGAACGTGGGGTGCTTTGGATGTGATGCTAACTGTACCCACAGGGGTGGTTCACCGCGAGCGCATTCATTTTCGTTGTTGGTCTTGCCATGGCAGATTTAGGAAGTGCGATGCCAACATCTGGCGGATTATATTGGTGGAGTAGGACCTCGCTTTATACCCATCATCTTCCTCTGTTTGCATGCTGATAGCTCCCAGCACACTACTTTGCCAGTCCCAAAACCCGCAACGCGCTCTCCTTCCTTGTCGGATACAGCAACACCCTCGGTCTAGTCGGCGGTCTCTGTTCCATTGACTACGGATTCGCTCTCATGTTCCTCTCCGTCATTGTCATCGCACGGGACGGCAACTGGACGCCCTCAAACGGCATCGTCTATGTAGTCTTCATGTGCTGCGTCCTTGTGCACGGCGCACTCGCTTCGACCATTTCGAAGGCCATGGCGAATATGCAAACTGTTTTCGTAGCGTATGTGCATCTCCTGGCTACACTCAAATGTGAAGGATACCACTGACGAGTCTTTGCAGAGCCAACTTCATCCTCATCACCGCCACCATCATCGCACTCCCAATCGGCCGCAAGCACGAGCGCAACGATGCGAAGTTCATCTTCGGCACAACGGGGAACCTTACTACATGGCCGGTGGGATGGGCGTGGTTCCTCAGCTGGCTCAGTCCGATCTGGACCATCGGTGGCTTTGATTCGTGCGTGCATATGTCGGAGGAGGCGTCAAATGCCCGGAAAGCAGTGCCAATGGGTATTCTTATGAGGTGAGACACGTCCCGTCTTCCCCTTGCCTGCTCCAATGAGACTAATGCAAGCACAGCATCGGCAGCTGCTGGCTCTTTGGCTGGATTCTCTGCGTCGTCATCGCCGCTTGCATGAGCCCAGACACGGAATCTCTCCTCGGTTCTCCGTTCGGCCAGCCCATGGCGCAGATCTACTACGACTCCCTCGGCAAGCACGGTGCGCTCGGCCTGATGAGTCTCCTCTTTATTGTGCAATTCTTCATGGGCCTCAGCATCCTCGTAGCCGCAAGCCGCCAGTCTTGGGCCTTCTCCCGAGACGGCGCCCTCCCCTTCAGCAAATTCATTCGCCACGTCAACGAGCGGCTTTTCATCCCCGTCCGCGCTGTCTGGGGCTGCGTCTTCGTGGCCCTAATCCTTGGTCTCCTCTGCTTGATCGCTCCCGCGGCGGCAGCAGCACTCTTCTCCCTCGCCGTCGCGGGGAACAATGTCGCATGGGGCACACCGATTTTCTGCCGTCTTGTCTGGGGCCAGACGAAGTTCAAGCCAGGCCCGATATACACGGGTGACAAGCTGTCTCGCCCCATCGGCTGGCTTGCAATCACATTCCTGTGCTTCGGGACCCTGTTGGCTATGTTCCCAGCTGGAGGACCAAATCCAACGCCCGAGTCGATGAACTATACCGTTGTGATCAACTCAGCAGTCTGGGGTGGGAGCTTGCTGTACTACTTCATTGGTGAGTCTCCGTTGACATACCTTGAGAAGTTTGATCAGAGTGCTAACCGAGAATAGATGCTCGGAAGTGGTTCACTGGGCCGAAGATCACGCTCGCCGAGTCGGATCTTACTGAGGAGCAGCAAGCTGCGATCAGGGAGGAAGGATTGCAGATCGAGGGGATACCGGCGGCGGCAGAGAGTGTAGAGAGTGGGACCATCGCGGAGTTGGATGATAAGAAGTCGTAAATTTGGTGGACCCTTATATGTCGTGCCCAAAGAAGTCTACCGATCATGTAACGACCGTTGTAAGCGAACTTTATGGAAAGAGGCTGAGGTACTCGAAGGTCGTAAAGCATGTTACTGCACGAGCGTGCTCAGCCAGCCGATATATGGAGCGCAAGAGTTCTTGTGGGTTGTCGCTCGTGATGGGCCCCAGCGTACGAATGGAGCTGGGTTTGCCATAGTCCGCCCTCATGCTTCATAGATGTGAGCTTGGTCGTAGTAACGTAGGTGTCGGCATGATGAACTGCACTACGCGGCCTCCCAGATTCTGATCTCAAATATAGTCGACCAATCGGAGATCACCGGACACTGAATGAACAGATATTTTGAGTGGCATGATTGGCCAGATTTTTTATTTCCGTCTAGCTAGCTAGCTATGGTAGCTGCACACAGTGACTGTACCCTCTGGACCCGGGTATATCTCTCCCTTGACCTGAATTCCTCTAATAAAAGAAACCAAGGATCTTGCCGGCAACGTGCTTCCTCCTCGCCTCCTCGTGGTCCATAATACCGGCGGAGGTGGTGAGGACGATGTAACCGAACTGACGCGAAGGGAGGAGCTTGACAACCCACTTCTCGAGGTCGCGGAGCTGGATGTTGTAGCGGGGGGAGATGACACCGGTCTTGTTGATGCGGCCGTTGAGCTGGATGACGATCTTGCCGTTGCGGTGGTCATCGACCTCCTCGAACTCGCCAATGTAGCCCTGTCGTCACTCGTGTCAGCAGTTTGTCGCGAAAGATTAAACATCAAAACCTCATGGAAGAATCCGAAGACGTGTAAGTCCTTCGCGTGAAACAATCTTGATATACCGGGCACTTAAAGGGCAAAGGTCGTGGGAAAATCGAGACCATTGTCTAGTTATCAACCCGAAGGAAAGGTAGTAGAGAAAATACTGCAAGTGCTGACTTACGTGCTTCTGCATGACGGTCAAGAACTTGATGATGACCTTGGACGAGGGCCGGATGAGGACTTGGCGCTTTCCGGACTTCTCGGCGTTGTTGATGGCGTTGAGCGCATCGTTGAGGACGGAGGTCTTGACCATGATGGCGGATGGGAGAGATTCTCAATGGCGAGGGGCGACTGAGGTATCTGCAGTGTAAGGGTCAGTCTTCAGAAGCCAGAGCATGAAAGAGTGCCCTCAAGCTGCAACATGAGGGGTCTTCAGCTCTTGTCGCGGAGAGGAGGCAGTGTCGCGCCAGCTCATAGGAGCAGGGCGATTGACTCCTCTGGCTACCTGAAGGGCACTCGGTGGGAGATGGACATACCTCGAGAGGGCGTGTGTGGAGGGTGAGGACTGGCGATGCTGTAGAAAAGTTCGAGGTTGAGGTAGCTAATTTGCGTGTGGGCTTCGGTCGGCGAATTTGTCGGGCCGAAGGGTCTGTGCGCATCCGCGAAAGACAGACCCTGCTCATCCATGGCCTTTACGAACCTCAACTCCGGACGATTTTGCAGGTATTAAATACTCCTTGAAGTCAAACAGGGACTCTGATCGATGAACCTTGACAACTACATCGATAACTCTCCTCCCGAGCCACGGGCTTTCGCGGCGCGCCGCAAAGACGCTAGACGGAGTTAGTCATGACGTATCACTATCGCCGGCTGTGCGATTGCTGTCTATCGCTTTGCTAACACTCTGCCTTCTTCGTTTCCTAATTTTCCTACTCTCTACTTCTGACCTGCATATAGACACCATGTCCGAAGCCTGCTGTACCTGTGCATCGCTGCTCTCCTCGATCCCACCCACGTACGATGAAAAGACCGAGAAGCCGACACAGTATGAGCGCCGCCTCGAATGCTGCGGGCGCGTGATTTGCGCTCGGTGTATAACAGGCAATCCGCGGTTTGCGACGTACTGTCCTTTCTGTCAAGTGTCTGCTGTCCCGACATCACTACCGCAACATGGCCTACGAGATCCACCCTCGTATTCGCCACTCGTGGGAGCATTGGAAGACGATGAGCTACCGCCATACTCGGCGCACAAACCCCTGGAGCTGTCGCGAGAGAAGCCAACGGCGACAAAGGGGGAAGACGTACTAGATGTTCTGCATTTCGTAGATGCGAACAACGACTCTATAACTGCCCTGTCCTTGCGATACGGCGTGCCTGCAAACGCACTGAGAAAAACCAACAGTCTATATGCAGACCACCTGCTAGCGGCGCGGAGAACGATCCTGATACCGGGGGAGTACTACAAGGGTGGCGTAAGCCTCAGCCCGCGGCCGCTGGAAGGCGAGGAAGAAGAGATAAAGAAGGGTAAAGTGAGGAAGTTCATGGTAGGCTGTAAAGTGGCAGAGTAAGCAACCACCCATGAGTACCATCACCGCGCATTCGGAACAATGGCTGACCGGAGCGAGCGTTGCCCCCCGATATAGATACGACGTTGCGCTCCTATATTTGCAACAAGCGGACTACGACCTCGAGGAAGCCATTGCTGCGTACAGAGCGGATGAGAGATGGGAAAAGGATAACCCGCTGCAGGCGGCGAAGAAGGGAAAGGCGAAGATTTCGCAGAGCTCGGGACGGAGGTGGGGTTTCGGCGGCAGCGGGGGCGGGCTGACGGGCCAGATATCTTGAGGACGACGGGTTTGGGGCTCGCGTTGTGGGCCTGGCGTTCTCGTACGCGCTCTCGAGCGGGCGTGGCAGATGAGGTCGGCGTTGGTGGGACCCATTTAGCATGACCGGATGCTGGAAGACGTTGGTCCAGGCGCTTGAACGGGTAGCGTTCCGGCTTTGTATGACTTTGTATTGTTCAAGATATGTAGACTAGTTGCTGTACAATTCATCCCCAAGACGCATGATACCAAGACCGCCCTTCCACTATGCTGTGCAACACTAGGTCTTCTGTGTACCGCGTCTACGGCATTCACAATTCCTTCACCAACGTAGCTCCCAAGACTCTAGAGTAGCACGTATACGTAGAGAACGTCGCAATATGGCATTCCCATATTAGTCGTCGTTGCCAATTTTGGAACCCTTGATATCTGGTCCACCCCACCAATCAGCACCCCTGCTCCATCACAACCTCGCCTCTAAGCGCCGAGACGTCGTCCGAATCACCACCTGCACCCGCACCCTCGAAGCGCCCACGAACCTGCATCTCCCGTTTCAAGCCATTTGTTCACCTGCAGAGGCGCTGCTTTCGGGTCTCATTGGCCTGACTCTTGCGCGCCTCTTCATTGTCCACGATAGAAGCAAACAACGGCCGGAAACGCTGGCAAGCCACTGCCGCTTAAGCGTACCTCCGTGGCCGGCCGCAAGGCCAGTAAATGGATGCATGGGGGAGTCTGGGCGACGTTGTGGAGATAATATCGCTGCATGCAGTTAAGATGGGAATGGAGAGGTTGAATGCGGATCTATTTGCGTCGTTGAGGTGCAACTTACGCGCTGCTGCTCTGCACAACAGCGACTCAAGATGACTGTGCTAAACCTAGATCATCAGATCGTCATACGCAGCCGACCTTGCAGCTCTGAGCTACCAGTACTCTTTTCTCATTTGGCTTATTTTGGGAGTGTTCGGGTATGCGGTTTGCGTGGCCTAAGGTAGGGAACATGTAGGGGTTGGGCGGGGTGGGTTGAAACGCTC
>JAFHBV010000347.1:0-39732 GCA_019022785.1 Pseudomonodictys pantanalensis | reverse complement strand
TTGCTTTACTCAAAACACCAATTTGTTCTAACCGCTTCGGGGGGCGGCGGCTCCGCCCCCCCCACCCCCCACCCCAAAAATAAAACCCCCCCCCCCCCCCCAACAACTTCTTTCCTTTCCTCATCACCACCAGAGTGCGATGTTCGTGTCGCTTTCTTGCGCCATTTCGCTCCCGACTTTTGGTAACGGTGCTGTGGTGGCTTTCATACCGTTTGCATTTCATCAGCCGTTGCAGAGTCCGAATACCACGGGTTCGTATGCCGAATCGGATCTGTCCCATTGTCTGTAGAATCAGCATTTGCCCCTCGGGGTCCCAGTGCGTCCCTCAAGGGCCGACCGCTTCTGGGTGCTGGTCGCTTTTCAATTGGAGACATTTACCGACCGGGATGCACGTGAACGGATCAGCTCTGCACTGCAATCGATCTCACTTAACCATGACTACCCTAGGGCAGTTTGTGGGGGACGTTCGATGCAGAGGCTCGAGTCATGCACTTGACCATATCATCTACTACATCTACTTGGTTTCCTCTCTATGGGCTTCCTCATAGATGAGACCAGTGACGCTCGTATCTGCACTACCTCGAGTTGTCACTAACCTTCCTACCCTTTTTCATTGAGCTCCCGCGATCCTAGGATCGGGGACTTGAGGAAGAAGCACTCTCGGCGATATCAAGGCGCGACTACTTGTTGTCGTTCAAAATGACTACATACTGCCGCTCGGAGTTACGTCCAGAAGCCATGACGGGAGCAGACAACTAGTTCTCGGAATCGAGCTAGAGGGATCGGAACGTGCTCACCAGTCACACTATCGCTTAACAGTACCCTAAGTAGCTGCCATTGTCACTGCGTAGTCGCAAACAACACACTCGAATGTCCGTCCTCAACAGCCACGCACACAAAGCCTCCCAATCGAAGTCAACACTTACCACTTACTCCAGCTAGGCGTGAGCTGAGCTCAGAGAAATGCACAACCAAGCCCCTACATCACTGACTCTCTCTACAGCATAACCCGACCCTCAGCCTGTGCGCTCTACCCAAGCCATGTTCGGACTTCAACCCCACCGGAGTCACTCTCCACACGTCGAACAGCTTCGCAAGCGCAACGCAGACCTTGACGGCAAGAACCAGCATCTCTACTACCAGAATGCAAACGGCTATCCTCGACTTATGCAATACACCAAGCTGAAGCGGGGTATGGGGAAGTCGACGAGCAGGCCAATCAATGGAGGAACTAAGACTCTGTCGAGCCTTTCCGGCAATCTCCCAACCAGGACGTCTAAGGGAGCTTCCACCACCGAGTCGATTGAAAGTTCACGGAACCTCCCAAGCTTCACCATTGAATTCCCAATTAGGCTGGGAAAGGGCAATTCCGTTCCCGATGGGACAGAAGATTATGGAGACAATGGCAATGATGGAGGCGCTTGAGTGGTCAGCATCTGTGCGAGCAAGTAGAGAGTCGATTGATGAAGAGCTGGCTTAGTAAATCCATCAAAAGACCTAGATAATTCTTGGAAACTGGGACACCTTATAAGAGCTTGACCTGGACACAGCTTACCCTACACTTCAACCTACGTAGCCACAATATGGTTAGTGATGTACCTTTGGTTAGTGTCAACCACGCATGGCGGTTCACATACTGATAAGAGTCCCTTGAGTCAAAGATAACAGCGTGCCATAACACGCTAAGGTGAGAACAAGACAGACAGTACGATATTTTACCATGCAAAAAAGAGAAGCAAGTAGGTTTGAGTACACCCAGGTCCATTTATATCGACTCTTCCATGTGTAGTGGAGTCTCCGACCCTTGCTTTTCTCCATATGCATGCGCTCATGGATAGGCAGAGAAAGCGCTCGTGTGCGGCCAAATCCAAGAGTTGTCCCCAGACCGTCAAATTGAAGTCACCGAGATTCATATTGACAGAGCCATGACGGATCACATAGAATATATTCAAGCCCTGGAGCGCAAGCTCAGATCAAGTCCGGCGGCCGTGTGGGTCATGGTAGCATGGCTGGCCTACGCTGACGTTGATTGTAGGTTTTCTTCCTCAAGTGCAGGCTCAGGCCAAGCAACTCAATGAAAAAAAGGTAGATTGGGTGCGACAACTCGAGGTAGTGCGGATACGAGTGCCACTGTAGTCTCAACTATGAGCAAGCCCAGGGAGATGAGGCTAGGTGGGAAGTTGGAGTCTGGTAAAGCATAGCTCAAGCGACTGGCAGATCGACCTTCCCAATGAAGCCATGCAGAAGCATTAAAATCGATCACAACCAGCTGCAGTCCCGCACTCGTATACGCTGGGTACAACCATGCCGCCATTGAACAATTGCAGCTTCCGCACGGACATGATATCCAGGAATGATGCTGCTAATTGAACAAGTAGACCAATCCAAGCTAGCATACCGGAAAGAGTGTTCATCGAGAGCTGCAATGCCAGGAAATGCAACGGTATCAAACACCCACAATAAGATACCGCTCCCAGGAAAGCTAGATGGCAAGAGCCGCGACAGACCGAGGGGGTCGAAGCGACACTGGAATATGCGCAGTCAGGGCATAAAGAAGCCGTCAGGAGGCGGAGCTGCAACAGACCGGAAGGGCACGAAGCAACACGGAAATCGCGCTCTCGGGGCAAATAGAAGACAGGACGCGGACCTGCAACAGACCAGAGGGACGAAGCAGCCCTGAATCGCGCACTCCGGTGGGATGGAGGATGGAGAAGGAAAAGCAGATTTGGGGCGGGGGACGAGCCTTTTATGTGCGGGCGAGGGTTCGCCTACGAGCACGGACCATGTTGCGCTAGGCCAAATTGAGTCATCACTTCACGGTGAAGGTGACAGTCAGGGAGCACTTCCAGCCTTTCAGCAAACGCACAGCCTTATTGTACCACTTGCAACGGAGATAAAGCAGAGCTTGCACAGAAACAGACTTCAGTATGGCGTGATCTCATCGGGCTGAAGAATCAGAGTTAGCGGCGAGCCCGCACACTATTCGATCGAACCACCGCTCCTACATCCAACGACCAAATCTCATATGGAAGCGGGTCCTTCCCCAACCTTCTGAAAACAAGACAATTCTCATAATCATACAGTAAGTTTACAGCAACCATCTGCGTCTCTCGCTTCTCGATCCCTCACAAAGCTGGTACTCATTTGTTCGACCCACCCACCTTCCCAGATAGCAGCAAGAACCAACACATCAGCCGCGCGCGTCTGGATTGTTGCTATCTCACAGCATAAACTCCACTCCAACCCGCAGTAAGTTTTGGGATAAATCGAACCTGAAGTGCTGACTCCGGCTCACGCACTTAGCTCGCACTGTCGCCCCGTCGACCGTAAGCACCACAATGACGGACTAGGACGACCAGATCAAGAAACTCGAAGTCACGCTCGTCAAAACGGAAGCCAGGCTCGCCAAATCGGAGGCCGCCCTCGAACTCGAGCGTATGCGCGCGCACGAGGCCAATGATCGCGCGGTAGAGGCCGAAGATCGGGCAAAAAAAAGCCAATGAACGTGCGGGTTTGGCCATTGAGGCTCTCATGGAAGAGAGGACACGAGATCAGCCACCCAGAAAGAAGATGCGCAGGTCAGAGGACGTCAAAGAGTATGAGTACAAGTATGTGGACGAAGTGCGCAAGGTCAAGATCAGTCTCGTGGAGATCAAGAGCCTGCGGGACGGATTGCCAAGTGATCTGAAGGAGATCGAGGAGAGGAAGAGTGGGTATGAAGATCGTGGCCTCCTGGATGTGAATGGCGAGTTCGGCATTAGAAGTGTCAAGCATCTGGTTGCTGAATTCGCGAACTTGGTCACGGCGCTTGATTCGGACCGCAAGGACGTCGACCTGGTGCGCGAGTTCATGACTGCTATGGTTGGGGCAAGGAGCTTGCAAGATCATTTCCTGAGTAAGCTTAAGGATATCGAGAAGGAGACGAAGAAAGGTGAATATAAACGTCTTGGCATTCCGGGCTCGGTCGTCAAAGACCGTGTCAGACGTGTTAAGAGCCAGGCTGCTAGGTTTGAGGACATGATCAAGAAACTCAAGGCCTACGTCACTCGTCTGACAGGCCAAGAGTTAGACCTAGACCTCTAACATCTCAGTGCCGGCGTCTCTGAGATTGGCTAAATGGTGACATTTTTTGCTGCTGACGGGTCTGGTCAATGGGACTATGGATATGGTTAAGGGTGCAAGCAAACGAGGATCGTTTCATGGGAAATAGCACACATAAGATACCAATTGGGCCTTGTAATACTCTGGACTTCTTCAAATTCGCTGCCGTGATATGAGTACACGCAACGTCACCGATCCATCATCTCTGTACCAGACGCGGCATACCACAATCCCCCGAACTAACACATCTATATCGCCACGAAGATAGGCGGTATAATCAACAGAACCAGTAACGCCGCGGATACGAAGCAGACTAATCCCAACCTCTTTGATCGTTTGTCCTCAGCCGCATATGCAGTCGAGCCGGTAGGGGCCCAAAAGCGCAAATATGCAGCCAAGATTACCAAAGCCAAATCAATCAGACCTACAACGACAGGCACTCCAATCTGAATTGCCTTTACCTGCGACTTTCTGGCGTCATATCCATGCTGGTCGTAATCATCGATATCGCCCTGCGAACAGATTTGCTCGCGCCAAAACGCAACATCGAAAGACGGCTGCATATGCCTCATACAGCCCGACTTCCGACATTGCTCAACCGCCGGAATAAGCTGCTTGTCATCAAGCTTGCAGAAGCAGTTCCTTGTCCGCGTCGCACACCCCTTTGAGCTCAACCAATTGATGGCGCAATCGGATAGGCAGGCCGGCATCGTAGCGGCGCGGATTGTCGCAACGTCGTTCCCGCATTGTCCTGCAAACCATCCCTCCACATCATACCAGCAGTTATCTTCGCTCGAGGGCCCGGAAGGAACACAGGCGAGTGGCGTGGGCGCTTCTTTGCAGAGGCAGTCTGTTGTTAGGGTCGAGTTGATGCAGCCTAGTCGGCTTGGGCTGAGTGCGCTGGTGCTGTTGCAGTAGGGCAGTGCGCATTGTGGGAATGCTCCAAAATCGATGCTGTCTCCTCCATTGTATTCCGTCGTTTGCGCATACCGCCGGTTTGAGTTGTAGCGCGTTAAAATGCCGGCAGTGGCGGAGGTGGGCGCCCACAGCGTCAGTGAGCAGAAAGTAAGGAATAGCATGTTCTGAACCTCGTCTGTGGAGGTTGGAATCTGTGGCTAGAGGAGTGTAAAGTGATAATTGACGAGAATTTTCCAACTTTTGTTGGTGGGATGTTTCTCCAGTGTGGGGCGCAGCGGCGGATTCCTAATTCTGAGCCTTCGAGCCTCGTTGAGTCCTTCAGGACTTCATGATATAAGACAGGGCAAACTTTACCCCATAGCCTGAGTAACAGCCAATGACATGCGCGAAAGAGGTGAGGCATACTCAGTGAATGGCAATATATGTTCTTGGCGCAGATACCCCTGTTGCAGGCAGGCACGCAACGACTACTTTTGATGCTTTGAAGATGCGGTGCGAATAATCTTGCGAGATACATGTTGGCCAGTTCAACATCGCCGAAGACATTTTTTCCCATCCGAAAGTTGGCACAACCGCTGGGCAAGTGGTTACGATCAGAGCTGGATGCCCCGAAAATGAAGCGAGGAACCCTGTACATCACATGTCAGCCTTGTCCAAGATGCAGCGTCAGCTCACCCGCAAGGCTCGACTTGCATATCTGCGCCCTTGTCTGGAAGCAAGCCTGAGGCACGAACCCGCGGTGCACAAGACATGCATTCTATGGTCTGAATGGAGTGACCGGCCATATCAGTCGGCAGTGCGCCCATTCGCCCCCCCCCAGCAGCACATACCGTCTGCCCACGATGTTTCGATCGCTAGAAACACAGTCGGGCGTCATACTTCTCGCATTGATTCTCCGAGCCGTGAAGCCTAGCAACTGCACTGAAGTCGACTTCAGCGCCATCACACCCTGCGCTCGAGACCCATGCTTCCCCTACCACTCCTCCAGCATCGGCTGTACCGGACCGCAACTTACGAAAGCTTGCTTCTGCAACGCCCTCGCTCCCATAAACTGCGCAAAGAATAATTGCACCGGCAGTGACTGGTACGCGCTGGAAGACTGGTACAGCTCACAATGCCCGGGCGAGCCACCGTTGGTCAGCATGGATCCTGGAATCCCTCTGGGGGCACGCAAGTGCGTTCGAGACTGGATCGTGCCGACCTGGTGCAAGGCTAGCATAACGCGTAACTGCTTTTGTCGACTCGCCAACGTGACGGATGCCATTACGACTTGCGTATTGGACAATACGGGCGCGGCGGAGGATCAGGCGACGGAGATGGCTGAGGGCTTTTACAGAGACACTTGCGTATATCAGGAGGATGCTAGTGGCGAACAAAGACCGAGCGACGGTACGGTGCAAGAGGAAGTCATTCCCTCTCCGGAGAAAGCGTCAGGCCAAGGGAAAGACGACGTGATGTTCAAAATTGTGGGCGGTGTTGCGAGTTTCATAACCGTGGCGATCTTAGCCTGGTGGTTCTTCCTGGGATGCTGTTGTGGTGTAAGTCTTATGCGCCTGCTGAAGATGTTAGTGACTGACAGACTGTACAGAAAAGCGGAAGACAGCTTGCACGTCGCAAAGCGCAATCAAAGCTTTTCGGCGAGGCTCCTCCACCGTACAGTGCGTGAGAATAAGACAAGGCGGAATTTGGTGGGTGAAGAGTAGACTTTTCATCTCAGTATGTCTCGCAGCCGGTGAAGAGATGGCAAAATGATACTGAAGACGAATGTCAAGACATCATATTGGCGGGTGTCGTAGTATTGGAAACGTAGCCTCCAGAACCATCCAATGAAAGCCGTAAGAAAGACTCCATATTCGGAAGTCTCTTCTACTTTAAGTCTTCCGATAAATTAGAAAGCGAGCGACTACGGACTGTAACTTTCGATACCCTACTTTTTAGGGCTACCCGTATCAAAGGAAGCGTGTGTAGACTGTTCGGGACCCTTTTTCCCGACCGGAAACTCTTGTTCTGCAACTTTCTCCGACTGAATTAGGTTGTCTTTGTCTTCTCCAGTCGTCAAAGCCGATTCTGTGAAGTGCTGGAGGCCCAGGTCCGGCAAAACCGTTCTCTTAGTTGTTGTCGGAACCTCCGAAGTCAAGTCCTGCCAAGTTCCTTCTCTGTTTGCCTCATACGCATGTCTCTGTACCTGGAAAAGTCCATCCTGTATCCAGCGATCAATTCGTGGCGATTCGAACTTTCTGAGCTTTTTCAACCAGGATATGAAGCGCAGGAGTGTTAAGTCGACAAGGGTGGCGATACCCGAGATTGTCGTTATGAAAACAAGACCAAAGACGTTGATATTGACAAATCCACCGGGCTTGCGCGTTTTCTGCGTCCCACAGAGGTACTCTTCTGCGTCGTTGGAGGGCGGCACAACGAAATCTGCCGGGTCGGCTACGCGAGTTGCGTATCCAATTGCGTAGTCGGCAATGGCAGTCTGGTGTGCTGCCCAGTTCATGGCGTACCAGGTTTGTATCTCCTGAATCCACTGATCATCGGGCAGCTGTGCTACCATGCTACTCCAGTCCACTCTCTCCGCTTGCATCTTGTACCGCCCCGGATATCCAATGTCATACATAGCATTGACATTGCCGATCATTTGGACCAGAGCCAGTTGAACATCATTGGCCATGGAGTAGGTCTGGGATGACACGTCGAATTGGAATCCGTTAAGGTCTGTGCATTTTTCCTTGTCCGTTTTGGTACCGAAACAAAATTGATATTGTTCTGTGCATCCCGCTATAGTTCCCGGGAAATCCGATTGGTACAGTGTGAAGTTGCCTTGTCCATCGCCACTCGACATATATACAGGCTTGTGTGCGGCAAACATAGGGTCGTTAACTGGGTTCAGGTAACTGATAGCATTGAGTACATTGAGTCGAATCGCGATATCTGCGTCGGTTCTTTGAAGCTCCGGAATGGTTTGGAATTGCCCAGGGACTGAGAGATCGGTAAGTGTGCGTTGAACCCGGTTCCTAATGGGGTAAACGATTGCGCGTGTGATTGAAAAGGGCTGGGCACTAACGAATGTTTTATTTCTGTCGTTAGATTGGACGTATAAAAGCTTATCGCAAAGGTCCAGTCGAATTCGTAACTGGTCTTGGGTCCGGTATGTGTGCCGTACAAAAAGGTAACAAAGTTTTCTCCTTCCAAGACAGTTCTGCCTGCTGTTGTAGGAGGCATTCGATAGCCCTCGAGAATGCTAGTTCTCCCAGCAAGAGAGAGCACGGAGCATACTGTTCTCTTCCTAAAATGAAGGTTATCGCTACTTTGATATTCAATCCGAAGGCATCTCGAACATCTACAAGGCCCGAGTCGAATTGTACAGCGGACGATGCACACATGCTCTCGTAGAATGGACAGGAAACCTTCTCGAGAGAAAATCCCACGTTGGGACGCGAATAAATGTTGCATTGACTAGGCAGAGAACCATTGGCGTAGCAAAGTGGCGTGTATAGGTCGACGGCGGTACTGAGAGCTTCGGAATAAATAGCCGCATTTGGATGACTAATGTTAAGCACCCTACAGTACGGACTGTTGACTAAGACCTCCACATCTGAGCTGACAACGACATAGGCGGAAAGTGTCGCAGTTGCGATCGAAGCAACAGCAAACAACAATGCTGTGCTTTGAAGGAGGAAAGTACGTCTGAGTGCGCCGACTTCGGATCGTCTCCAAGCGAGCCATAATTTGAATGAATCGGCGACTAGTGTACTTGGCGTTGGTAACGTGCGCAGAAGGACTTGCTGTTGGCGGTGCAGTGCGTCCTGCTGAGGGGCGAGCGTGCGTTTTTGATGCCAAACGTAGGTAATGATATGCCAAAGGTGCGACATGCCCAGTGTTGCGAGTAAAGCAAGTAGGGAGGTGACGATAGAGCCGGTTCGTGTGTCCGTCGTAAGTGTCTGACCCATGACCGGCCCTTGGGCTAGGTTCACCCAATAGCCTTGCTTGACGAACTGAGCATCGAGCTCCGACATGTTTTTTTATCGAGGATGAATCAACAAGATAATCGGCAGGTGGTACACCAGATAAACGTGAAGGACGCAACTGTACAAGATATACTCGAGATGCTGCGTAAGGTCAGCCCATTTGGGAGATGTTTCGCTAGTCGCGTCTTTATTGAAATGTCGTTGAAGCACAATAGACCCCACCTGCACGGAACCCGATGAATGCAATGTAATTCTTTTGCTGTATCAATCGTGCTGAACAAATAGTCTGGCCTGCCAATGCTTTGTAGAGTCCTCACTTTATCCATATTAAGTGATGCGCAGGGAGCCATCCGAATGGAACAACCCTGTCGTGTGAGCGCGCAAGGTTGGGAAATATTAATCAGTCAAAGATGTTCACCCGAAAGTATGCCAGTCGTAGAAATCGGGCTGGATGGACTGGTTTCCCCTCTCATTGACGTGCGTTACGCTTTGAACACTACAAACATGTCGAATCTCGTTTACTGCAAACGATGTATGCAGCAGTTGAATGCCGACTAGATTGCGGGACTACATTCATCGAGTGATTCCGTCGGCGGAGTAACAGCAATGCAGATACGTAGAGCAAGAAAAAAAGGTCGGATATGGTGGTGGTGTGAACTATAGTTCAAGAAGAACTCGAGAGGGAAATCTCAGGCCGTCGCTGACGTCGTGCCCTTTTTACAGTCCGTGCGTGAACCGACAGCACCAATGCCTTGTTGACTCGGGCTTTGTTCACATCCTCATCGTAGCGCATCCAAAAAGGGAAGAAAGCTATCTCCAAGTATACAGGATATCGTTCTGCATACCGAACAGCAATTCGGCACGGGTGCGCAGAGCACATCAAGGGCTTGCATCGACATACTTCGTAGATTACCACGTCACTAATACATCAATGGTTCTCCACTCATCACTCATAACCGCCAGCCCAACAATGCATACCCTTCAATATTCAATACTTCATATTCAATGATCCCATAACAAAAGCAACCGCGGCGCCCAGCCAGCCCCTAACGCCATCCATGCTCACGAAGAAAAGACATACCCCCGTAACCCACTCACCAAAGCGCCGCATCCTTATCGAACCTGACCAAGTCCTTCCCTGCATCCTCAACATCCTTCCGCGCCTTCATACGCATGTAGAAAATCGGGCAATCCCTCGAGCTGCAAATAACCTCGCAGTGCAAACTACCCTGACACCGCTGACACTGCGTCCACAGCCGAGCGAACCGAACTTCCAACTCAGACACCTTGGACAATGTCTTCTGGTATAATTCACCAATACGCGGACGGCAATTCTCGCACACGGCGCCGTCTTTCTCCATGGCGCTGGTAAGCGGCTTCTTACAACCCATGCACGTCTGTGTCTTTTTGGCGAACTTCATTAAACCGCCCATGGTTGGCGCGGCCACAGAGATGCTACGTGTGTGCTCGCCGGTGAGCAGGGAGTTTGCTTTCTTCTCGCCGATGACGGGCTCGAAGATCCTGCCTAGCGGTTTGGCGAGCTGGTTGTCGAGGTAGTACTTTGTGTCGATGGGGAGGTTGTTCTCCAAGACGTAGATGGGGTCTTCGGACTTCTCGAAGTTCTTTGCGCCAGTGGCACCCTTGACCATGACATAGGCGACTCGATCGCCGAGACCGGGCGCTGAACCGGCGTCGCGCTTCTTCATGCGCTCGGCGAGTTCGACGTGGGCCTGTTTGGCGGTGTAGCCGCCGGTTCCGTCTTTGCCTTCGACTTTGGTCAGGGCTTTAGTGATGACCAGGTTCGACATATCAATCTTGTTCTGGAGAAGATCGGAGATGGTTTCTTTCACAAACCTGTACTATGTTAGTGATGGTTGTCAAGTCGGTACTTGTCACTCACTCTTGAGCTCCTTCGGGGTCCTTGTTGATCAGCAACATGCGAAGGGAAGTGTCGATGACTGTCTGCACTAGGCGACAGTTATCTCGACGGACCGTCTCGATACCCTTGGTATCCATCTTGTCCCACTTGTCAGGGTTCGTCCAATACAGCCCGGCATATCGCTTCTTGTTGATGAGCAAATATGGGTAGTAGACCTTTTCAAATTCGAGCTTGATGGGTTTGACGAACTTGCTCGATACGTAGTCTGCCGCTTCCTGACCAAGCTTCATTGCCTCGGCGAGTTCCGAAGTGCCGAACTTCACCATGACGGAATCCGTATCACCATAGACGACTTCTGCATCGTGAGAGTAGCCGTTCGCGATGTTGTATTTCGCTTCAACTTCTGCTTTCGTCTTTTCAATCATCTGGCGACCGAAACTGGTGGTACTACTAGCGATGGCGAGACAGGGTAGTTTTCCGGTGGTGGCACCCGTCAGACCGTAGACGGAGTTTGCGCTGACCTTCAGGGCTAGCTGACGGCCGTTGAGCACGGCCTTCTTGAATGGATCTGTCTCAACGGCTAGTTCTCGCTTCGCCTTCTTTCGAGCACCTAGAAGTTCCTCGAGAATCTGTGACAACAGACCTTTTCGGACCTTGGCTGTGCAGAACAGATCTCCGTTTGGCGTCTGGATGTAGTCCTCATCTTTCTTCATGTTCAGCTTTACAACAGTCTCTTTGGTCAGCAAGGTGGTGTAGCAGAGGTTGTGTGCCTGCATGATACTGGGGTATAGCGATGCGAAATCCAGGGTAGCGATCGGCTGCTTGTAATATCCACGCTTCGGCTCGATGACGGTAGCACCTTCGTACTGATCGGCACTCTCTCCTTGGTTGGGTAGGTCGGGGATAAGGAGCTGGTGGTCCAGCGCCTTGCGGAACAGTTGACTGATGAATCGAACCTGTTGACCTCGTGCGAGAAGATAGTTGAAGGGCACGCCCGTGACTCTGGCCATTTCAGTGTAGTTGACCAGACACATGAGCTTGTCCATTAACCTTTGTGGCAGGTACGCATCCTTCAAGCAATAGACTGCGAGTCGACGACGCGAGTTTGCGTCGCCATTGTAGAGCTCTGTAATCATGCTGTGGTGCACATCCTCTTTTTGTTCTTTCAAGAAGTGCGCGCATACGGCGTTGAGCGTGTAACTTCGAAGTTGATGATCGCGCTGAACGAGCTGAAGCAAATCGAGCTGGATACGACCATTGGTGTTGGTATTCTTCGTATCGCGACTACCGATCTGCTTGCTGGAGAAGCTGGTGTTCTCCCACTTGGATTGGACAGTCTTCAGCCGGGTCAAGAATGGGAATTTGCCTGCCTTGAGGTGCTTCGCGCGGTCGAGAAGGTACGGGAAGTCGAAGTTAGAAGTATTGTACCCGATGATTACATCCGGATCGACCTCCTCGAGGAAGTCGCGCCATTTCAGGAGCATATCTCTCTCGTCCTGAAACGAAAGGATCTGTGTAGCGGCAATGGGGCTGACCGTGTCCATGCAAAACACGTTGCGCACAAAGGGTTTGTCATCTCCGTATCGTGTAACCACATTGGCAATTTGAATAACAGGATCCACATTGGCTTCTGGGAAGATGCCCTTGCGTCCAGCGCACTCGATATCGAAAGACAAGATGCGTAGCGGAGCCATCTTGGCCCATTCGCCATCGGCAGCGTGAGCTATGAGGTCGGTGTAGTGTATTTGCGCTTCGATCTGGCAATTCGAGTGGCGGTCGCGGTGGTTGATCATCTTGTACTTGCCAGCCGGTGCCTCGACCCAAGACATGCCAGCAATCTGTCTAGGTCAGCGTTGTCTGCCCATGCCATTGAAACTACGCACCTTTGTGTCAATCATGAATCGGAGGACATAGACAATGTTGTCGAATGTCAGAATGCCGCCTTCGGGGCGATACCACAGCTGCTTCCAGTTTGCACTGCCTTCCTGTACCAGCTTCCTCACACGGTTGATGAACTTGGGATCATTGACCGTGATCTTCAGGTATGGACTTTTCTGGTTGCCCTGGAAGCGCAGTATATTCTCCCGCATGGTCATTTGCACCGAATGGATCACGGCCGAGTGTGCGTTGAAGGCTTTTTGGCACTCGCTCTCGAGGTAGTTTCGGAAGGGGTCGCAGTCGGTCTTCTGGAAGTTGAGCGGCGCGGCGACGTAGAAGTAGTGGTGGAAGCCCGTGACGTGGAGCATGACGGAATGTCCATCCTACATGCATCGTCAGTAATGGCTTTTTCTCGAGGCGCGTCGGGCCATACCTCGGTGACGCCAAAGAGCTTGACAGTGGCCTTCCCTCCATTCAAGACGCCCTCCTCGGCCTCGATCTGCTGGAACGTCAGGTTGTGCGTCAGCTCGTTGAAATCGTCGGGCAGCGCCGGCCGTCTCCACTGCTGGTCTCGCTCTGCGTTTGTCTGTCGGAGCGTCGAGATGTCCTGCGTCATCTTCTCCAGCACCTCCTCCTCGAACTGGCTCTTCGGCTGGCTCGAGCCAAAGGAGCCATTGACGGCCTTGGCCGGTGCTCGCAGATTGCCATTGTCGAGCTTCAGCTTCTTGGACGAGCGGGGCGACGCCTGCACGTTGGTGCGCGTGTTGGTGGTTTCCGCGAGGACACGCTTCATCGGCGTCATTGCAACAGGGCCCGGCATGGTGAAGCAAGCCACGTAAACACAGGCAAAGGAATGGGTGCGTGGTGGGAAGGAAGTGGTGTGGAGGGAGCAAAGTTGATTCATGTCAGAACACGAAAGTCGCGCTTTGATGCGCGTCGTGGCCCGTGCCACCCTAGCGACGTGATTGATGCGTGCGCCACCAGCCCTGTCTCACCTCCACCCCTTGTCTTCGAATGAAAGGCGTCCGGAACATGTCTGATTATCTTTCTTACTAACTGCTGCTCGACTTGGTTTACAGAAGGGCTGCATTCCAGACCTCAAACTCACTCGCCATAAACCAGTCAGAGACGCCGAGCCCACACTCTCACCCCATGCTCGCTATTAACTATTCCAGAATCATCATGCTGAGAATGGAACAATGCAAATCGACACTGCAGACTTCGTCAGCTGCTCATACGGGGAGCCACACGTCTGCAGGCAGAGTTCGAGGTGGCGGCTTATGTAACCGCCGAGATTTGAAATGTTCTATGATTTAATCCAGCCGTCGAACCAGCCATTGGAACAGTCCGCTCACTTACGATTCTCTTTACTTGCAAATTCACCATGTTTGCTTCTACACAACAGTCGCCGGCTCCGCTCATATCACCCGTCGAGGATCCGTCCGACTTTGAGAAGATCTTCCATGTCGTCAGCGAAGCCTTTGGCCGTCAAGCCCGTGACTCGCTCTGGATGGTGGTCAATCCAGGCTGGGATACACCCCAAGGGCATCGTGAAGGCGCAGCCAGACTCGCGACGCGCTGGAAACATATCAAGAAGAACAAAGACGGGCAGGCCAACCAGGTCTTCCTTAAGGCCACGCTTGCGAGGGATACCGAAGAACGAATTGTAGGGTTTGCCATCTGGCAGCAGGCTTCATTCATAGAAGACTATGGCGATCCACCATCCAATGAAATTGGAAACGATTTAGGGTTCTTGAAGAACCCAACGGAGCAACGATTTGCCGTGCAGCTGTTCCGCAGTTTCCACAAGAGAAGGGTCGAATACGTGCGGGAGAAAGCTAACACCGATCCTCCTGCTGTTTTCATCCTAGACCTGTGCGCGGTCGATCCGGCATTCCAGCGGAGGGGCATTGCACAGAAGCTGGTCCAATGGGGCTTGGATGAAGCCAAAAGAAGAGGGGGATTGGAATGCACAACCGAGGCATCGAGCATGGGAAGGGGCGCCTACATGAAGCTCGGCTTTCAGCACGAAGGCGATCATGTGACGGATATCGAGTACCTGGTCGATGAAGAGTTCAAAGAGTGGGACAAGCCGGCGAACGTTTTCTTGCGAACTTGGGTGTCGAAATAGGGCCATATTGTGGTCGGTCTTCCCGAGAAATAGCCGTGCGCAGCAACCGGCTGACTTTCCTCGAGGATACCTACTCTGGCACCGTCTTGTCTAGATATCCATCCTGGGCTAGCCCGCCGCTGGGGGCCGAATTCTAGAAGGCACCGCAGAATAAATGCCTGCATTCGGAGTGCCTGCCATGACGTTCGACGGGGCGCGAGTCATCCCTTTGCACAATTGAGGTTCAACCGAGTCGCTGATCCTGACCGTGGAACGCTCTCGATGAAAACCTCGACGTCTTGTGATGGGTCACGGAACTCTTCCAATGAAGCTTGAAATCTAGGAATGCAACGGCGTCCCAAGTCATTGGTCAATGGGAGTCGTGAGGAGGTCAAGCCGATGTTCAGCCGGCGCCGGCTCATATCCACCCCAGATTCCCCGCGCGCCCGCATCTCTACCCTGCAACATCAATCCGGATCTGGGCATGTCTCCTCGCAATGCTCCGACGTTTTCAAGGACGGCTCACTATAGTGTTCTGACTACACTGCCGCCAAGTCGGCTTCAAGTGCTCGGTCCATGATACTCCGACTTCCACGACATGAAATGAATGTGCAATTCAACTGCCGATCCGGCCTGAGTGGGGAATCATCCCGAATATCACGCCTGTCGCTGAGAATTCTCTGCGGCTCGGTACCTGAGAAAAGATGCGGAGACTTGGGTGATGCATGCAACATGATGTGAGGAGAAATTTACCCTAGACGATCATCCAACCTTCCGGTACTGGCGTGCAAGGGGTTGTAGAATGTATAAAGGCAGCTCAATATACCTTTGCGATTTGTCGTCATCGCAACAACTCCAGCTTCACACCTACCAATATGGTTAAGTCCCTGGTTTTAGCGTCACTAGGCCTCGCAGCTACTTCATCAGCCCAGTTCGGAATCGAGCACACGCAATATGGCACAAGCCCTCCGGTATATCCATCACGTAAGTACGCTTTTCTCACATTCTCGCTATAATACAAGACAATAGCCAAATTTGCGGGGTATGCAACACGACAAATGACTGACGCCTCGAACAGCAAACATCACGGGTGCAGGAGGCTGGGATGGAGCACTCGAGCGTGCCAAAGCTTTCGTTGCTCAGCTTTCGCTAGAAGAGAAGGCAGATATGGTAACAGGTAACATGTTTAACTGTTCGACTTTGTTTATATTCTGACCACAACAGGGACGCCCGGCCCATGTGTGGGTAATATTGCGCCCATACCACGCCTCAACTTCTCCGGGCTCTGCTTGCAGGATGGGCCTCTGGCTATTCGCCAAGCGACCTACGCCAGTGTTTTCCCCGCGGGACTCTCTGCTGCAGCATCATGGGATCGCAATCTTACCTACCAGCGAGGAGCCCTCATGGCTGAGGAGTTCAAAGGCAAAGGCTCCCACGTCATTCTCGGCCCTGTGGTTGGGCCACTTGGAAGGTCGCCATTCGGTGGCCGCAACTGGGAAGGCTTCTCGCCAGATTCGTATCTATCTGGAGTCCTAGTCGAGGAATCCGTGATGGGCATGCAATCCACAGGCGTGCAAGCATGCACAAAACATTACATTGGCAACGAGCAAGAGACTCAGAGGAACCCAAGCGCGGTCGATGGGAAGAAGGTGGAAGCCGTCTCATCAAACATTGACGACAAGACCATGCACGAGACCTATCTCTGGCCCTTCGCTAATGCGGTCCATGCTGGAACTGCATCTTTGATGTGTTCTTACAACCGCATCAATGGTTCATATGGCTGCCAAAACAGCAAGTCGCTAAATGGCCTGTTGAAGGGAGAGCTCGGCTTCCAAGGATACGTGATGTCTGACTGGAGCGCGACTCACACAGGAGTTTCAGCCATCGAGGCAGGTCTTGATATGGACATGCCTGGCGGCATCAGTTTCACAGGGTCCGATTCATCCTACTTTGGTGGTAACGTCACAGCCGCAGTCAATAACGGGTCTCTACCAATCTCCCGCGTGGAGGATATGATCTACCGTATCATGACACCTTACTTCTACCTAAACCAGGATAAAGGCTACCCACTTGTCGACGCTTCCAGCGAACCTCTCAACTTCTTCCCAAAGTCCGGTTACAAACACCAATACAACCTCGGCCCGACCGTCGATGTCCGTGACAACCACGCAAAGCTCATCCGCGAGCTCGGCGCCGCTGGCACAGTCCTTCTCAAGAACACCAACAACACCCTCCCTCTGAAGAAGCCAATGAACATCGGTGTCTTTGGCAACGATGCCGCTGATCTCACTGGAGGTCTCTACCTCAACTACGGCGACTACGACATCGGCACCCTACCTGTGGGCGGCGGCTCAGGCACCGGTCGCTTCACATATGTTGTTTCTCCGCTCGAGGCCATCAAAACGCGTGGTCAATCTTACGGCGCCTTGGTTCAGTATGTAACCTCCAACACCGGCATCGCCGAAGGCGATCTCTCCTTAGTCGCTCCGCCGCCAGACGTCTGCGTTCTCTTCCTCAAATCCTGGGCCACCGAAGGCGAAGACCGCACCACTCTCGTCCCCGAATGGAACTCTACCGTCGTAGTTGAGCGCACAACAGCCATCTGCCCTAACACCGTCGTCGTCCTACACGGCGCCTCGCCCAACACACTCCCCTGGAAAGACAACGCCAACGTCACCGCCATCCTCGCCGCGCACATGCCGGGTCAAGAAACCGGAAACTCGATCGCCGACATCCTCTGGGGCGACATGAACCCCTCTGGCAAGCTCCCCTACACCATCGCGAACCAGGACTCCGACTACGCTAAGAACCTCGTGAACAGCAGCGCGCTACTCGACTCCACGGACCCCAATGTGTGGCAAGCCGACTTCACAGAGGGCAATCTGATCGACTATAAGGAATTCGACGCGCAGAACAAGAGCGTGGCGTATGAGTTCGGCTTCGGACTCAGCTACACCACCTTCAGCATGTCAGACCTCACTGTGGACGTCACGGCTAAGAACGCGTCGCGCACACCTAGCGGCAAGATTGTTCCCGGCGGGCATGAGGATCTGTGGGAGACGGTGGCTACTGTCAGCGTGACGGTCAAGAACACGGGCTCTGTGGCGGGCGCGACGGTGCCGCAGCTGTATGTTTCTTTGGCTGAGGAGGCGGATGCGCCGGTGAAGAGTCTAAGGGGGTTTGAGAAAGTGTCGCTTGCACCGGGGGAGAGCGCGACGGTAGAGTTCAAGCTGATGAGGAGGGATCTGAGCTTTTGGAATACGAATACGCAGATGTGGACGCTGCCACAGGGTGCTGCGGGCGTGCATGTTGGGTTTAGTTCGAGGGATTTGAAGCTCACTGGGCAGGTTGCAGTTTGAGAGGATGAAACTTTGGTGTAATAGTAATGCAAAGGATTGCCAAATTCATACAACGGGAAAATTTTTGGAGTGTCTTCATATCTCGTTTCTTTGGCTCTTCTCTGCTCCGGCTTCTCTCAAACTCAGAGCTTCGGTTACAACATCACATTGCTTCAGTGCTTCACCGACGAGCGGCGCCTGGGTCTACACAACTGCTAGTCAATCGCTGAGCATACTTGGGCTCGACGGCGTGTCCATCAACGTCAAGATTCTTATATCTGGATATACCCACTCGCCCTGCCATCTATCGGGTATGAATGGCCGCAAAACTAGTTGCTGATACTATTCTCCTCCTGTCTTCCTGTCTAATGGAGGCTTCCAAGACTCCGATTGCTAACAGTCTACATGGAGGCAACGGGCAAAAACAAGGTGGGTGCGCTGACGGGAGAATCGACTCATGAATTTATGCGGTTTATAAAACTCAGGTGAAGTTGTTCGTGCGCACTTTTTTTCTTTGGCCAGGCCGCAAAATTTTGCACTGATACGGTAGAAAACACAACAAAGCGCAGTACTCTGTAGGCAAGGTCTTGTGAATGCTGAGCGTTGCTTCAGCTGCGGGCTTCGGTGGTAAGGAATTTACCTCTCAGTGATTGACATCATTAATCTTTGTGAAGATGAGAAAAGGTTACAAGCTGAGCTAGAGCGACAGTGCTGTCTTGTGCGCTTTGTATGAATACTGCTTGAAAAGCACATCTGCAGGGAGGAGAATTGGAAGCCAATTGTGTCGAGGTGGGAAGTGGACCTCATTCAAGATGTTGGGTTCTCATTCAGGGAACCAATGGCCTATCCGACCTTTTACAATTGCTTGACAAACGTTCGTGATGGGTTTGGGCTGTCAGGTTGTTAAATGAAAACTCAAAGCGTCACGCAGAGTCTCTTGAGAAAGCTATTCATGACGCGTGCCAACGCTCATTTTATTTGTCAAAGTATCTCACACGTAAAGGCCATCTCACCACCAGATAGATCTAGTCATACACACCAAGCCAAGTCAAGCCAACAAGTACTCAAAGAAGAAAAAGTCATACACATTTGCTAAGGAGCACGCTTTCGTAATCCCCTGTTCCAACCCACACAGCAACTCTCTCTCCGTCACCTAAGAGCGGAAGCTCCTAGCATGCCTCCTCGCCGCCTTCGCAGCAACATCTGCAGGTCCACCATCGGGATTCGTAACCGCACCAGCAAAGCCAACTGCGGCGTTGAAAAGATCAGCTGTGCTCTTATTACGGGTACCCGCGGCCTGGACCTGCGCCTTTCCGTCCTCGCAGAGCGCAATAGCGGCGGCATTGGCACCGCATACATTGGTCAGCTGGTTGCACAGAGCGTTGGTGATGATGTTGGGGTTGAGCGCGTCTTGCTGGCCGCCACGGGCGAGAGGATCCGCGATCTGGAAGGTGAACTCGTCAGGCTTGCGGCCGGGTTGCCCGGCTTCGAAGATGATGGTGGGCGTGCATTTGCCAAAGTCGGCTCCTCCTGTGGCGGCTCCGCCTGCTGCTCCGGCGTTTGCGTTGTTGCCTGCGTTTGCGTTGTTCGCGTTGTCTGCTCCAGCATTTGCGCCTATGAATTGCGAGTTAAGGTGTGTAGTGTATATGGAGTGAAGTTCTACATACCGGCATCAGCAGTTTCGTTAGAGGCACTGGCATTTCCAGCATCACAAGCCGCACCAGCATCGGCCGCGTTATTGTCAGCCGCAGCGTTGTCGCCCGCATTGGCGGTGTCGTTACCGGCGTTCGCATTGTTGCCAGCATTAGCATTGCCAGCGTTTGCGTTTCCGCCAGACGCAGCACCCGCTCCACCAGCGGCGTCCTGTGAAGCAACAAGGTCACCCAGACCGGCCTGGCTAAGCAGATCAAACACGCTCAAGCCATCAGCAGAAAGAGGCGAGGCAGCACTCGACTTGCTGAGCGCGGCAACGGCGCCGTTGACATCGACAGCAGGGTCGATGAGGGGAGTGATACCCCTAAGCTCGGGGGTAGCAGGCAGAGAAGCGTCACCACAGACGTTCTGCACATTTCCGTTGGCGAAGGGATTCGTGTTCTTCTCCGCCGTCACCATGCCAATAGCAGCTGCGATGGCATCAGCGCCGCCACCGAGCTCCGAAACGATCTGGTCGGCGCGGGTGAGCTGTTCCTGTTAGTTTTCTGTCCATACAGAATCAGATGAACACAACGTACCTTGGCGCAAGCATTGGCAGCACCCAGAAGATCGCTGATAGCGGCCCCAGCAATCGTCGCGGCCGCACCAGGAGCACCACCTTGGACCGCAGAGATGGCGGCAATAGGGACCTGTTCCTGCCCGAAACGGGCCTCGACGTAGGCGACGATCGCCGCCAGGATAAGCGTCTTGGAGACCATTGTGTCGAATATGTACAACCGAAAGACTTATTTGGAATATTCGTAAGGCGTTAGTGTGAATGGGAGTCTAGCTCGATGCGGTGCAAAAAGGCCAACCTGGGCAAAAGAATGTAGGTAGTCAAGGAATGACAAGAAAGAACGAAAGGAATGAACCTGGAGGATGCTTGCTACTGCGAAAGGAGAGATCGAGTTGCTGGAGAATTGGCATTGCGGCGGCTGTTCGGGTGCTTTATACTGCGATGCACGAGACGGACGAGGGCTTCAGGAACGCCCTGACTGTGTAGCCTGCTGCACGTCGCAGCGGCCGCCTGTCACGATCTAACATGACGACAGGGAGAGATTTGCTTCGTCTCGCATTCTGCATCCAGTCCCTTCGATTCAGAGGTTCCACTCCCCCCAGGTGGTAGAAGCTGCGTGAAACCGCTGAGGAAGATGAACCGGGCGTCGAGGTTGCCAAGACGTCATGCGTTCTTGGGCATCGTGGAACGTATGATTGGCAGTCTGCGACTTCGGCAAGCATTAGCTGGTACTGTTAAGACTTTTCTGTGGAGATTCCGAGATACATGTTGTGGTGCTTGGCCAAGGCGAGGCTGTGTCGCGACACCCTGGGTCGCAGACGTGTCTCATGTGACAGCGCTACACCTGCAGCCGCTTTACTCAAGGGAGCCCTGCCGGAGAAGAATGCAATGCGTTTCACAACATATTCCAACCCTCGGAAGATGGTCGTGCGGTTAAAGTCGATCAGAAAAACGAGATGGGCAAACATTATGCAATACACTGACAAAATTCCAGTGCTGGGGTAATGCGATTGTGGTATTGACAGGAGAAGCGGGCACATGCTATTATGCAGCCAAACAAATGCCGAATGAGTTCGAATGAGCCTTGCTTAAGAATAGGAAGAGAGTAGAGGATGTGCCCATAATGCTTGCGAGTCGTCTTGAGGAGTTTGGCGCCCGGAGGGCCGCAAATTTGGCGCATGCCCGACCACCGGTCGCAGAATGCCGTCCCTTCTGGGCGGCGGCTTCAGACACGATGCAGAAGGGAGAGCAAAGTCGTGAGCCGCTGCAGAGTTTGACGTGTACGGATGTGCTGTCTCGGGTGCCTCAGGCGCCGACTCCTCTTCTCGGCTATACTTATCAACGGACGCCACCTTGAGTCTATTATGTTCTGTCTAGTTTCCTCCGCTCCAGCCTCGTCCTTTTCATCAGCTTCTTATACTTGTGTTTCTTCATCTTTAGTTTCCGCTGTCTCTTCACACTGATCGCCATCATGTCTGGGCGTGCCACCTCTTCCTGGTTGAAGCTGTCCTGTCGCTGCTTCATGCGCTCCAGAAACGGCTGTCGTATCTGAATCTTCCCTGCGTCTTGGCCATTATCCGGTGGCGGCTCGATCTCTTCCATTGGCGCAGAGGTGGCGGAAAACGTGATCTTGCCTGAGGCATCGGTGGATTCTGTCACAACAACCGATGCCCTCCAAGCGCGACGGGTGACCGCCGGGGTTGCTGCTAATGACGTGGCTTCCATGCCTTCGTTGACCACTGTCTCGGATTCGGTTGCCTGACCTAAAGGCGTGGGTGGAGGCGGAGGTCTAAAAGGAATGAAGCGAGCCATGAGCCGATCTATCGACACTTGGGATTGAGGTGGGCCATCAAGGTGCTGGACCTCTGCTTCCACTTGCACGGGCTCGGCCGCTGACGGCTTCTCGTGCTGTCGCAAAACTGCCTCCAAGCTCTCGATTCCATTCGATAGAGTATTGATGTTGTTCGTCATAGTAGTCGCATCGTTCAGCGCGCGGGCTTTGAATATCGAGTCGAAAGTGGCTTTTGGTGCGACGGGCGGTATCGGTGACGTGAGCGATATCGGGCGGTGAAGGGAGAAGAAGGAGGTGATCTTGACTTCTGCGAAATGTTAGATGGGTGCTCAACCATACTCTAGCGAGAATGGAAAGGTGGGAAGTCGGCCAGGCACGCCGGAGCCTCTGAGCGGTAAATGATCTTCAGTATACTCAGGATGCCAGTTTACCGAGTCTCTTCTGTGTCGTCCTTTTTCCAATTCTTCCTTTTCCACAACAGACCACGGGCCTATGGGTCCTGCACTTACGTGATTTCTCTAGATAATCCGTAGGAGGCACATGCGGCACATTCAACGCCGGCGCCACCGTCTTCTTCCTCCCAGCCCTCCCCGTCAACTTCCTCCCGGGAGCTTTACTCGTGCTCGCACTCGTCTGCTGCGCAGAGCTCGAACCATTCGTATCCGACCCATCAGGCGGTATCGACGCTTTCGAGGAGCTCAGGCGCCGTTGATGGCTCGGTCGGGACAAGGGCTGCTGGGCCGCGGCGAGGACTGCAGGGCGTCCAAATGCGCATGCCGAGGGCGTCGGTGTAGCGGTAACTGAGCGGACGGCTCTCCCGAGCGCAGGGGAGATCATGGCCAGCGGATGGGGTGCGGAGGGCGCGATGGGTGGTGTCTTTCGAGGCGCTGGGCCATGATCCCGTTTGCCTGCGAGTCACTGCCGGGCCGATGTTTTTCCTGCCGGCGCTAAAGGGAGCCGCATCGGTCACGAGGGCTTCGGGTGGTTCCGGCCTGAGGCAACCACATCTCTCATGAACACCTCCTGAGCATCTCGAAGCATGCGATGCGGAAGTATACTGATGACGATGTGCTGCCAAGTAAGGTCGGAATGCAGAAATGCAAATCGTTATGGATTTCCCCATCCATCAGAATCCCATGCTGTCTCACCAACCCACCTTCGCCAGACTCCCCTGCAACCGTTCAAGACACCACACCCAAAGGCATCATCAGCAGCCCCCAAGTTTCTTTCTTCACACTCACACACACGTCCTCTACACATCGCCAGGCAGCAGCATGCCAATCTTTCTCGAACTGGCACCACCAAACCCCCAAACCCATCCACCACCTCCCAACCCAGCACTCCGGTCTAACCGCCCGGCAACACATCCACATCCCCATCCGCTCCTTGATATAACCACCGGTCCGCACCCCTGCCCTCCAAACTCTAATTCTGCACTTTGACATCTCACCTAGTGCCACCCACGCACAGGCAACACCTCACCCATACCTAGCGAACCATTATTGTATTACCTAGGCAGTCGACAGCTAGATCTCCACCAGTCGCCTGCGCACGTTATTCAGATCAGCACTGCAGAACATGCACCAGGATATCCTATCCTTTGCCCCAATAACGCCGTTCCTTGCCTTTGTAGGTGGGTGGTTAAGATTCCAATTCATCCGCCTTCGGTTCCCGACGCGCCCTGCAGCATACACACTCACTTACATACATACATACATACGTACACACCGACATACATTCTGCACATCACGCTATCGCCACCCCGCTGCACCTATCCTTCCCAAAGCTACTCCCTCCATCTCGATTGGCTACCATTCCCCAGGGCTCACATGTCATCCAGCCCGCCCCACCCATGCCTCTTCCACTCATTGCATTGCTTATATGTAGAACCTGTCTGCCTGTCACAAACTAGGGCTACCTATGCTAAATATATTAGATCATCCATTGGCAACGGCGCTGCAGACAAACCGCGCCGGGATGCGATGTTTGATTATTAAAGATGCAAGGCTGGGTTTTTGGATCGACGCGCGGAGCTGCCCCATCCGCAGTCGGCTGGTGTAGGAAGGTGCCACTTGGGAGGGTTGCGGCGGGCGTGGCCCAAAACGTGCGGTCGATGTACCTGCAACGACGCGACTCGGGTGATCGGCGCTGTATACACGTGTATGACTCGGGAACGGGAGGGTCGTCCGTCTGTCTCATATTCGCACAGGACAGCAGATGACGCTGGTGTCGGCATGTTAGGGACCCTGGCTGCTACAAACTTGTAGTGTGGATAGGTCGATGCGGCCTCGTTTTCACCGGCAGGAAGCAGATCACAGCAACGCATCACATGCCAAATAACATGATGTAATTTACTGTCTTCTGTGCCCGGACGCAGGCTTTGTGTGCCCCACGGGCGTGTGTACGCCCGTGCAGGCAGAAGATACAGTGCAAAACTCAGTGCTTCCTCCCGTTTCCAGCCAGCCTTGCTAAATGCCCGAATAAGAAAGGGAGTAGAGTGGAAAAACCCGATGCGCTAGTGAAAGCGCGTCGGAAGAGAGAAAGGTCCTCTGCCATTCATTCTTTCTTTCCTGCCTTTCTGCCTTATCGCGGCAAGCTACACATGTCTACCAAGCAATCCATCGAAGACAAGAGGAGAAGGTAAGGGTAGTGGTGCGAGAGCGCGGGATGCGGTTCCGCTGGTAGGGAAAAATGTCGTCAGATCGTCCTTAAAACACAGGTGAAGAAGATGCTGCAAGTGCTGAATTTTCGGATATCGGGGTATGTATATGAGAGCGGGCCGTGGAAAACGTCTCGATGGTGATGAAATTCGATTCACAGCCGTGGTGTCGTCCTAAAGGGGGCGGGAATATTTCCCTTGGGGTTGGGGAGACCTCATTGGTCTAGCCGGCCGGAGTAGGCTTGTTGGGGAGAATCCTGTAGGATTCGGTATCTTAGGCGCGATCGTCCTAGACAAAACGATGCGCTAGAAATCGCAAGGCTTTTAGAATCGTCGCTTATTAGCGGTAAAAATTACAGTATCAAGGCGTTCAGGTTGCGCTGCACAATCATGTCTTGCACCGAAGCCATCGTCTTCTTCAGCAAGTCCGTGTCGGTCGCGTTGGTGTAGTGGACGTACACCTCCTTCTTAGGTTGTCGTACGAGATTTCGGAATTTGTGCGCGAAGAACTCTTGGCCGGCCTCGATGTCGGTGGGCTTGCCGGTGTAGTCGGGGAAGACCTTGTTGATTGGGCTCATGCCGCCAGCTATCTTTTCTCGGAACAGGTCGATTTTGTTCAGGAACAGGATGAGGGCTGACTTCTCGAAGTATTTGGAGTTTGATATCGACTCGAAGAGCATGAGGGCTTCGTGCATTTGGTTCTGAAAGGGATTGGTCAGCGAGATTATTGAAGCAGAAGCTCACGGCACTCACCCCGTTGCGGTCTTCCACCAGCACATGGTCGTAACCGCTGATTGCCACCAGGAAGAGTACGACCTGGACGTTGTCGAAGACGTGGATCCACTTCTTACGTTCTGATCTCTGTCCGCCAACATCGAACATGCGATACGTGAGGTTGCCGAGCTCGAAGATGGTTTCGGTGATGCCGGTCGTCCGTAATCTTGTGCGAAGGATGTCCTGATCTGTGGGTAGATAGTCCTTGGAGAACAGCCGCTCTATATCTGCAAAGAAACTGTCCATCGTCAGCGGTTTCTCCAGGACTGGAGATTGTTACATACTAGCTCAGATTGTCGTGCAAAGCATATTGGTTGCCCTTCAGTATCGCCAGCTGCACGCCCTTGTCGGCCCACAGGCTGTTGAAGGCCACCAGGCAATCCTGGGGCATACAATCCTCAATGCCAATTTCTGGATCCGCGGCAATGGCTTCGGCGAAGCGCAGGTTGTCATCGTCCTCAAAGTCCGTCTCCTGCTCCTGCATGGCGGCGAAGATTGTCTGGAAGGCCGAGACCAGGTTGTTGAAGATGATGGCCCGCCATTGCTTGCGTTCGGTCTTGTTGAAGCCGCCGGCGTGTATTACTCGCATCTGCTTGAGGACGGTCGACTTGCCGCTCTCGCCGGCACCTGCGTTTATAGTCAGTCTGAGGGGCGTGCCACGAGCAATGGGCCATGCGCACCGAGCAGCAGCAGCTTCACCTCGCGCTCCTGCTTCTTCCTGTCGCTCCTGATGCCCTTTTCGATTTCCTCATTGCGCCGAGTGTGCGGGTCGACGGGTTTCTTTCCGAAACACATTATTCCAGGTGCCATGTACGGGCTGTGAGCAGAACGGGTTCGCTGTCAGAGAAGCGTGGGATGGGCTCGTCGTCCGCTTATGGGCGTGCTGCCGACATGCAATGGGCAGGCAGGGCAGAATAGAACTATTTCGAGTCAGCCACGCGCCCAATATAAATGAGGTCGCAAGAGATGGACGAGGCGGCGGCGGTACGAAGTACGTACCAAGGGCGAGGGGTGGGCGCAGACGGCACGCTTAGCTCAGGTGGACGCTTGCTTGGTCGAGAGGCTAAGGACAGGAAACTCTGGAACTGGGGAAAAGAGGGCAGAAATAGCGGGCGAATGAGTGGGAAGCAGACAAGGCAGCAGGCAGAGAGTGAATGGCGTACACCCGCGGTGTGCTGCAGAGTGAGATGGAGCAGAGCGGCGGAGGGTGAGGTGCTAATGGGGGGTGGAGTGGTGGAATAGTAGGGTGCTTGCTGCCGAATGGGAAGTGCTGGGAGGGGGGTCAGGGTGTTCTGTTTGGACGCACCACTCGGTGAAGCAGCCGCACTGGCGAGCTTGGGACACCCTGCAACGGCGAAATAACGTGCTGCGGTGCTGTGGAGGGCACTCACTGGCGCGCAGACTGAAGACGGGCAGATAGACGAGGCGGCGCGGGTCCGCGCTGGGAGGCAGCGATAAATAGAGTGCTGCAACCGACTGCCTGAGGATGGGTCTGGCCACGCGCTGCGATCTCAGGCGAGGGCGCAGAAACGTGAAGAACAAAGCTCAGGCTGGCACGCGATGGCGACGAGAGTCGGGAACAGCCAGGATGAGGGCGACGACAAAGCGATCCACTATTATTGTGCTCGTGGGCTTCCCATTCGCCGGACGCAAAGGGGATGCTCTGTGGCGGCCGAACGTGCAGGTTCCGATGGAGAGGAAATAGCTCGCGTTTCAATTCTACGGGTGAGCAGCCATGGAGCGATTTCGCACTTTGGGCAGCTCCCCTGCAGCCCGCGACGTCTACGCCTACGCCTACGCCTGCGCCTGCGCCTGCGCTATCGTATCACGGCCCAAGTCTGAAGAGCTTGCGAGCGTAGCCAGCCTTGCGTTGCTCGGCGTGCGAACAGCTGTTCGGTGGCCCTGTTGCTGACCTCTCCACAGATGCCTGTGTTATAGCTGCGGGAGGCAGCACGTCTCCCGTACACTACCAATCTGCCGACGGGCCTATCTCTCGCTCGCCGGGTCAACGTCTCAGACAAGGAACTAGACAGTGCCCATATTCGGCCCTTCCCGTCCCCAAGTATGGCTCCGCAAGGTGCAGCTAACCCCCTTTTGGCTGCCTCCAGCCGCTTCCCCATCTTCGTGGTCGTCGGCCGCCTCTCGCCTGCTGTCCTGCTCGGCGACCCGGCCCATGGTGACCCCGCTACCGTATACGACAGCCATTTTTGCTTCTTCGCTGCTCCGCGAGTAGTGCATGCCCACACTGCCGGCTGCGTCCATCAGCACCGCCTAGGCGAGCACGGGTGCACATGCCTGGATAAACCGCCGGATCATTTGGCTTCGACCCCCACCACAGCCACCCTCTCGACCATGCAGAGCGAATCCCGCTGCCACCGTAGACCAGGCGCTGCCTTTTCGAAGAAGGAAGCTGGTCTTCGACGGGCGTCTGCATGTGCAGCAGGAGATGACGGATCCTCCACGCTCTCTACCGGCAGTCAATACAAATCTTCCAAATTGGCGCAATCCCGGGAGATCCGCCGTGCGCAGAGCCCCGTAGCATTGCAGCTGTTGGTATATTAACCTCCGAAGTCCATAGTTGTTGCATGCTGTCTCGCTCCTTCATCGAGAAGGTGGTGTCGCGCCAAGTAAAATGGCCTAGTCGAAGAGCGTCTTTCAATAAAGCAACTATATCACACCTAGCGTCCTATCAGAACTGCAGACTAAGGCCTATGCGAGAGGTGATGACCTGGACATGCATATTAGCGTCTCTCGCTGACCGTCTCGACGTCATGTCTTAACTCAGCTTTCTCCCATGACTAGGCGACAAATATCAAGTTCCAACATTATTTTGAAAGGAACGCACTGCTTCTTCACAAGTCTGAAGTAGTTGCCGCCCTGGATATTATTCCTTGAGAATGTCAGCGCACTCAATCGATTCCGTTGCCCTATCCACTACCTCTTTTTATACTTCATCTTTGCACGTCTCTCTCCCTCTACAATCCACTGTAAAATTCCGCTGTTACTCATTTCTCTTGCTCTTCCGTAATATCCCCACCTCCAGTATAAAAAAACCATTTCAAATACATATGCCCTCCTCATTTGCAATCCTTCTCTCCCGCCTCTACCTTTAACACACGGCATCATTCCCAAAGTCACCGTGTCTTTGTCATTATCCAGTCGCTGTAGTCACAGAGTACGAGCATTCCATCCTGGTCGACCAAATGCTCGCACAGAACGGAGCCTTTGGTCGTGGACCGCCGGAGACCGAGTCCCCCAAGCGCTTCGGAGCCGGTCCTTCCCAAAGAGGTAATCCACGATATCAAAGGTAGAAGCGCGCTACTCCCAATGTCGAGGAAGATGGTACGCTGCATAGCTGAAAGTCATCAACAGGCGGAATCATAGTCAGCTTTTCATGCGAGGTTCAGGAAACTTCATTGGGTCGTGCATGGAGCGTTTGTTTGTGGTTGCCCTTCGCGTCCACAGACGCGCCTGCCTTGTCTTCCCTTCGCCACCCACCAAAACAATTCAACCTAGCAAAATTACTTCACACCCCACTCCACCGAACAGTCTCTCATCCTCTCGACACCCATAATACTCCAACCGTAGGTAGTGTCTCCACCTCGACTAGGACGTCTGCTAACAGCTTCACCAGCGCTGGAGCCACGCAACATGGCGCCTCCCGAGCCGTATCGAGGCCCCGTCGCTCTGGCTACTTCCAAGTACGCCTCCCCCCAGTCTAGGGTCCAGTACGGTGCCGCCCCGATGGCCATCATCAGTCCCACTCCAAAAGCGACTCTTAACAATACCATCGCGACGATGGATCAGGTCGCAGCTACCGGAAATGCAGTTCAAGCAATGGGCGCGACGAACTCAGCATCCAGCCTTGCGATAGCACAAAGCAAGGCGTTGAAGACCGAGGTCGAGGCGCATACCGCCCAGATCACCCAGTCCGTCGCCAACGCGGTCGCCAACACCCACGAGCTCCTCACCAAAATTCGTGAGTCGGTTGCCAAGAACGGCCCTGAAGGAGAGCGAAACCTGGCAACTCTGGATGCCCTCTGGAAAGAACTGGAGCAGCTGTTCAGGGCAGCCCAAGCCGCAAAGGCCGCTTTGCCCGAATTCCTCACCAAACAAAAGGAGAATATGAGTCTATATCACAGCACCGTTGTGAATGAGACCATGCGTGAGACGCAAGACGAGCTGAATCTTCAACACAAGAAGGTCAATTTGCAGCATTCGCTGATCCTGGAAAATCAACAAGCGTTCCAGGACTACAAGGCCAAGACTGAGGCGAAGCTCAAGGACCTTGCTGAGCTACAGGAGCGGGTCTCGAGACTGACGCTCGACAAGGGATCTCTGAGTGCAGAGCTTGACAAGGCGCAGGTGGAGCTCACCACATTCCGCTCGACCGAGGCGGAAGGTGTCAAGAAGACGGAGGAGTTGAACAAGGAAATCGAGACTCTGATGGCGTCGAAGAAAGATATCTCGGACGAAGCCGACACCCTTCGCAAGGCAGTGAGTGAGTTGCAAGACAAGCTCACGGCTGAAAAAACTAAGGCTGCGGACTTCTACGAGAAAGAGATTCGCCGCGTAAGTGAGCAGCTCGGCAAGGAACAGCAGAAGGTCTCCGGTCTCGATGCCCTAGTCAAGGCGCTTCAGAGCGGTGACGGCAAGGCCAAGAAGGAGGCTGAGGACGCGAAGAAGGAGATCAATAACCTCAAGGGTAAAATGGAGAAGCAGATCAACGAGTACACCCGTTTGACCGAAGTACGCGTCCATGCTTCAACCTACAACCGGTGGACAGCGTACTAACGTGTGTCAACAGAATCTCACTGCTCGATCCCTGAAGATCGATAGCTTGAACGCGGTCGTCGCACGTCTTGACAAGGAGAATACGGAACTCAAGAAGCAGGTACAGCAACTCGACGAGCTGAAGAAGCAGTTGGCGGCCCTTTCGCATGCCAAAGCCGAGCTTCAGACTCAATGCGAGAAGCTGCAAGGCGACCTCCACAGCACGAAGGAGGAATCCGACCGAGCCAAGAAAGACGCCGCCAAAGTTTCGGATAAACTCAAGGAGGCTGAGAGGGACTACGAGGAGCTCGAGATGGAGAACAACGATTTAGTGGCCAATGCTGCGGAGGCTAAGCAGGTGTCTCGCGAACTGGCCTCGGTCAAAGAAGAGAAGGCTAAACTCCTCTCGACCATCCAGGACCTGCAGTCCAAGAAGCCCAGCAATGAGGGTGGCGTCAGTGCCGCCGAGCTGGCAGAGCTGAAGGCCAACTTGGAGAAGGTCGAGGCTGAGAACGCTGACCTGAACAAGACCGTGCTTGAGTGGAAGAACTTGGCTGAAGTGAGCCATCCTGCCTATGGAAGACCAACATTTTGAAGCTAATTCGATCTTAGCGCACGTACAAGGAGTACCAAACTCTGATGCCTTATCGCCAGAAAGTCGAGGAGCTCGGCGAGTGTATGGAGAAGAAAGACGCCGAAATCCAGGCCCTGACCACTCAGCTGAATGCTCCTGGCAAGCACACTCAGGTGAACGGTCCCGGCGGTGATCATGATGCAGGATATTGGCGTCGCCGTTACGAGTCTCTGTTGGAGGAGCTCAACTAGCCCGTTTCGTGGGGCCTACAGGTGAGCCTCAAGTTTTGCTGGGGCGCTCTCAAGGTCGAAGAAAAGGTTGCTGGCGTGATATTCGGATCTTTGCCCCGTGGTCTTGGCATCATGAGTATCTGAAAGGAGGACGACAGCCCTCACAGCATGTCTTCCCCAGATAGCTCAGGCCGTCTTGTCCTAAGGAAACTAAAATGTGGCTGATGTATGATCTGTCGCCTACTTTGATACCTAAAATCCCAGTGACCTCCATTCATATCGGCGTCTTCGCCCTTACCCTCAACGGATGCGCCTCCGTATTATACACAAAATAGTTCACATTTCCGCCCTCGCCCACCCCATCCGGCGCATATTCCACATCCCAAACCCCTTTCATATGCTCCGGCGCCTGAATCAAGTACTGATACTTGAGGACCTCCGCCAACATATAACTAGCCATGAAATTCTCATACCCCCCTCCATCCTCCTCGAATATATTCAAAATACTACTAAACCCGCTGCCCACCCTCTCTGTCTTATTCTGCGCCAGCGTATACGCCCACGCGACATCCCTCCAGTACTGATTTCCCGTGACCTGATACGCATAATACCAACTCTCCACCGCTTCGGGCGCCTGCCCATTCAAAAACGCAGTATTATCATTAATAAACCATCCGCTCTTCTCGTAAAACTCCGTCTGGTTCGCATACGCCGGTTTCGCCAAATCCGTCAGATTCCAACTATACACAATCGGGCCAATACCCACGGGCGCATAGCGATACCCATTAGCGCAAAACTCTGCAAACTCGAGCCCATACTTTAGATACTCCGGACGATCCAGCGCCGTAGAACCCAGGATGAAACTCCCACCAATAAAGCACGCCAACTGCTCGGAGTAATTCTGCACCACCGGTCCCGAAAAACTCGCCGCCATCGTAAGATCCGGGCGGCTCGACGGATGGCTAAGCAAATGCGCGATAGTGCTATCCGCAGCAGCGGCAAAGCGGTCGCCATACGACGCATATTCCTCGGGGTCATAGACATACATCTTAATAAGATACTCATACGCGCTGTCATTCCCGCTCGTCCAGCCCCCATATGCATCCAACAGCTCCCCCGTCCGCGTGCTGAAATTCCCGCCCGTCAAGCCCGGCCAGACTTCTTCGCTGGGAGACAGGAAATACGACATGGCCTTTTGGGCGAGCGTGCCGTACTGCGGGTCGCCGGTGAGGTCGGACAGGTGCTGCCATTCGAGGACGAGGGTGCCGAGTTCGGCGAGGCCGGCGGACCAGGTCCCGTCTGCCATGCGGTAGCGCTGCGAGAAGGTGTGGTTGTGCGGGAAGATGCTATTGACGGGAATGCCGCTGGGCGTGTCGAAGGCGAATTTGAGCGTGTCGCACAGGGTTTTGCACTGCGAGAGGAGGGCGTCGACCTTGTCGTCGTCGACGTCAAGGTGCGAGAAGGGCCCTTTGAGCAGGTCGTACGCGGAGAGCAGGCCGCCGACGTAGCGGATGTTTGTTTCGAAGAGGCTGACTACGAGGCTGGCGCCGCGGCGCGTGCCGTTGCCCGTTTTTGTGAAGTCGATGGTGGGGATGAAGTCGAGGATTTGGGTGACGATGTCGGTTTGCTGCATTATTATGGCGGTGTCAAGGGCGTCGACGGGGATTACGCCCCAGCCGTTGCGCGAGTTGGAGTAGCTGTTGTTGACGGGGAGGAGGTCGTCGTTGGGGAAGGCGTACGTATAGTAGCCGTGCCAGGCGAAGCGGAATTGCTCGATAACGTCTAGAGCGCGCTGGGTTTGGTTTTGGTCGAAGGAGGTGTAGTCGTAGCCGGGACCTTTCTGGCCCGGGTAGGTGGTGTTGGGATAGGGCGTGGGATAGTCGCGCGATTGATGTGGGTGGAGGGCGAATGTGAGACATGCCAGACATGCGGCAACGGCAGTTGTCTTCAGAAATGGCAGCATCTTGCTTCTTGGTCTATGTTCTTTTACTCCTCGGTCTATCTCTTTCTTCTCTACGTCTTCGAAAATGAGCGAATTACGCATATGTCCCTCCGCAGCGGAATTTCCCCACCTTATGAACCCCATCTTATCGCTTCGCATATCGCAATCTGCCTATGCTGGCACGCGGTTCTGGGATGGCAATCCTGGATTGGACACTATCGGTATGCTCGATATTGTCAGGAACAGGCATGAGTGCTGCAGCGCTAGGCGAGATTAGGCTGGAGGTATACTACCACGACGAGGGAGCCCATCGTGCTGGAGATATAGGTATGATGATGATGTGATGGCGATCTGAAGATTGAGATGTCATAAGCGGAAAGATGTCGTACTGTACGGGGGATATGCTGTGGTGCTTTTGGTGCGAGGTGGGACGGGAAGGGGCGAAGGCTTGTTTCGGTTAGTGGCGCGGACCGCCTCTAGAGCTTCAAAGTGTTGAGTTCAGAAGTTCTGAAGGACAGAACCACTTTTGCATCTCGCGTCTTACTGATATGCATCCAACAGCACCGTTACTTGTGGGCTTGGCGAATGCCTTGTCTCAGGGTTGTGTCGTAAGAGCAAACCAACCATCCGGCACGGAGTGTATCGGACCTCAACCATCTCGACTTCGCGAAGCAACTTTACGCCGTCTCTTTACAGCAATCCCTCATCCCAAATCTCCATTATGCGTCACCCTACTAGCACTTCACCGCTCGCCGCCGCGCCTTGGCCTTTGTGACGGTTACATTGGGTGCAGTCAGCGTGCGGGGAAGAGCCAACGATAACACGGCCTGCAACCCTGGTCGTGTTGACGATCCCCACGCCCGGTACCTGCAGCTACAAAACCAGCACGCTACCCTCGCACAACAACTGCAAGTAACCCGACAAATGCATTCGCGATGGTTATGGTTGTTCTTCGGGGCCGCTGTGGCTCTTCAGCCGCTTCCACCCGTCCAATGGAACGGCGGTAACTCCTCTGCAGGCTTTACACTCAGCAAAGCACAGAAAACAATCTATATTGCAGCCAGCTTTGCAGACCACGCCGATACGGAAGGCCTGACACTTATACCGCCAACAGCGTACGAGTTCGCGGAAACCTTCCGACTGGATCTCTCTGAGCTTTTTGGGGCGAATTGGACGCTGGAGAAGGTTGATGAGCTTCCTTCCTCTGGTATCTTGCTTGGCGAGTACGGAGGAAAAGCAGAGGATCTGACGTACGAGGATGGGGCGGCAACCGAGGAAGGCTACGAGCTTGTTGTGACGAACGGGACCGTATTCATTGGCGGAAGCGGAGCTCGAGGCATCTGGTGGGGAACGCGAACGCTGCTGCAAGAGCTGCTGATTGCAAATGGGTCGGCTCTTCCTCCAGGGCGACTGAGCGATGCGCCTGCGTACGCGACACGGGGCTACATGTTGGATGCAGGCCGCAAATGGTACTCTGCCGACTTCCTGAAGGAGCTCTGCACGTATGCCAGTTTTTTCAAAATGTCTGAGTTCCACTACCACTCGAGCGATAACTACCCCTTGAATCGTGGGCACAACGAGACATGGCAGAATGTGTTCTCACATTTCTCTTTGTACCCAGAGGATCCCGACCTCCAGGGCATCGTTCAGCGACCGAACGAGACGCTCTCCAGAGAAGATTTCGAAGACTTCCAGAAACACTGTGCTCAAAGGGGTATCACCGTCATTCCTGAGATTGAAGCTCCAGGTCACTGTCTTTCTATCACCAAGTGGAAGCCGGAGTTGGCTTTGGCGAAGAAAGACCTACTCAACCTTACCCATCCCGACTCAATACCTACGGTAAAGGCAATTTGGGCGGAATTCCTGCCGTGGTTCCAGACGAAAGAGGTTCACATCGGCGCTGATGAATACGACGCTACTCTTGCAGACGACTACATCAACTTTGTGAACGAGATAGCGGACTTTGTCAACTCTACATCGGGGAAGCGTATTAGGATCTGGGGAACGAACGAGCCCTCGAAGAATCTGACCATCTCCAAGGACGTCATCATCCAGCACTGGCAGTATGGGCAATCAGATCCAGTGCAGTTACAGGCTGATGGCTACCACCAGATCAACTCCGAGGATTGGTGGGCCTACATGAGTTTGAAGAACGACCACACGCCTATCCTCCCGGCTCCCTACCCCCAATTTTACAATGTCACCCGCACAATAAACTTCGCCAACGAGCCGGGATGGCAATGGGACCCATCCCTGTTCAATCCAGTCAACATCACGGAACAACTGGATCCAGGGGCGAGTGGAAACGAAGGAGCAATAATGGCCGCTTGGAACGACAATGGACCAGATGCTACAACGCAACTCGAAGCATACTATGCCATGCGAAACGGCATACCAGTGGTAGCTGCACGCGCGTGGTCCGGCGCGCGAGGTCCCAAGATCAAAGCCAATGGCCTTGCCGCTCAGCTGGACTTTCTCACAGCAAAGGCGCCCGGGCAGAACCTCGACCGTCGGATGGCGACTTCACAAATTCAGTCTTCTGCCGGCTCTCTATTATCATGGGTACGTAGAGCTTCAGATTCTCCAAACGCAACGCTGGGCAAAGGATCCTACGGACCGCCATACACGCTCACACTAACTGCCTCATCTGCCTTTACCCTCACTGGTCCTGACACCAAGCTATCATTCGAGACAGTGCCAACGAATCACTCTGGCAACGTCGAAACCCTCGTCTTCACTACATCTGATGGGTTCCCGTATCCGCTGCGCTCCGTCAGCGAGAACGACTTCGACCCTGGCCATCCCGGTCGCATATGGATCAACTCATCTGCATCCTTACATGAGCCGTCACCCATCAGCTTCCCAGCGACCATCAAGATTCAAACCGATGTGGTGAATGGTAGCAGAGTGTGGGTCAACGACGAGTTCCGAGGCCGGTTTGAGGTCTTCGTGTTTGGTGGCAAGAACACGCAATTCAGCTGGAGTCAAATGGCTCTGGTGGCACCTCTCGACGAAGTGAGCAGTGGCTTGGATGGTCTTACAATAGAGGCGGGTCTTGTGTCTAGGGGCGGAAATGGCACGGAACAGGTGCCGCCTGGAGAGGGCGCCGCGAGCGCACGAGGGCCGACAATTTTGCTCATCGGATTGGGACTTCTGGCTGCAGCAATGGGAGGAGCGTGGATGTAAGACAAAGGCACTTGTTTCCATATAAACCACCGAAGACGGCCGGGACCGTGACGGACTAGGGTCCGCGCGACTTTATAGTCTATGCCTGAAAGGGAAGGTGGGATGCAACTTGTGGTGGAGTGGGGCGCGTTCCAAGAGCCATCCCACTCCCAGAAATCCGCGGATTCTTCTCTCCCAACACAATTCTACTTCCCAACCACCTTCTCGCACGCTTCTTCGAAGCTTCTTGCAGATTCATTACCAGCATTGGCCCTCTTTCATCTCCCCGCGCCGCCACAATGCCTATCGTCGACGTCCACACGCACATCTACCCCCCAAGCTACGTCTCGCTCCTCCGCTCGCGCAAAACGGTCCCGTACGTCCGCACCTTCCCCGACGCGCCCGACTCCTCTCGTCTCATCATCCTGCCCGGCGAAGATGACCCCTCCACACCGTCCACCTCGCGCGGCCGCCCCATCGGCCCCGAATACTACGACATCGCGCAAAAAGTCGCCTTCATGGACCAGCACAAGATCGACACGTCGGTGATATCGCTCGCGAACCCGTGGCTGGATTTTTTGGATCCCGCGGAGGCAGGCAGGGCGGCACAAGAGATAAATGATGAGGTGAATACGCTGTGCGGACAGTATCCGGGACGGTTATACGCGTTTGGCACGCTGCCGCTTTCTGCGCCCGTGGATATTGTAGTAAAGGAGGTGGAAAGATTGAAGGGGTTGAAGTACATGCGCGGCGTGATTATGGGGACATCAGGGCTGGGCAATGGGTTGGATGATGCGGCGTTGGATCCGATATATGCGGCGCTCGAGAAACATTCCCAACTCATATTCTTGCATCCGCACTATGGGCTACCGAAGGAAGTCTATGGACCCCGAGGTAATGAGTACGGACACGTGCTACCGCTTGCTTTGGGTTTCCCGCTTGAGACGACGATTGCTGTGAGCAGGATGCTGTTGAGTGGGGTTTGGGATCGATTTACGAAGCTCGAAGTACTCCTGGCACATTCGGGAGGTACACTACCGTTCCTGGCTGGGAGGATAGAAAGTTGCATACTGCATGACGGGCATTTGAAGAAGGCGGGGAAGACTGCGAATCGTCGGGATGTGTGGGATATCTTGAAGACGAATATTTACCTAGATGCGGTGATCTACTCGGAGGTTGGTTTGAGGGCTGCCGTTGACGCAAGTGGAGCTGATAGGTTACTGTTTGGTGAGTCAATGCTCCTCCGCCATCGAACAAGGCTGCCGTAAAGAATGCGACTGATGACGATCCGTAGGCACGGATCATCCCTTCTTCCCGCCTCTGGAAGAGGATGCGAAAGAGTGGCACAGCGTCAACGCGAATTATGGCGCCATATCGAAGGCTTTCAGTGGTGATGATGCGAAGGCGAAAGATGTGCTTGGGAACAACGCGGTGCGGATACTGAAGCTGGATGTGTGAGGGCATGGCATTTGCTTTTCAATTCTTTGAACTCACATTAAAGGCTACGAAGATGAAACCGCCCTAGTAGAGGTAAGTCGAGCAACTTGGGGCCGGAATTGAGGCTGAAGCTAATGAGAGCTTCAGGTATCGTCCAATACCAGCTGCAGGACGTTCCGATATTGCTTTTTAGGCGGACACTATCAAAGCGCCACAATGCTTGCATTGGCTCTCGCCGAAGTCCTCGAACCGCGTTTGTGTTGGACTGATAATACATTCGCGAATTTTCATGCCCAGCCCCACGCGAACTATAGCAAGATCGGCATGTGTTGTATCGTGGCTAACGCCGACCTGCAAGTTCTTGGGGCGAAATATGCCGTGTTCAGCACCTTTCCGATGGTGTACCTATTACGCGCCCGCTGTTCCTGTCGTTATAACAAGCCTTTCCGTTGCGATTATCGCGGGCGACTTTTGTCCAAGTCACTCACTCCACAGGGTACCTCCCCCTCTGCGCAATCGTTTCGATCTCCATGCGATCTTCCTTTCAACCATGCCTTCCTTCCTATTGCTCTCCATCCTCGCCAGTATCCAGCTCGTCGCATGCGATGGCTACAACCCAATGGAATCACCAGCAGCAGGTGAAACCATCATAGCCGAAAAGCCTTACACGATAACGTGGACCCCGGGTACTCCAGGCCCCGTCAAAATTGAATTACATTGGGGCGACTCTGAGCTCGTTCCAGTCGCAGGTATGATTCTAAACTACCTTCACAGCAACGCAAACTGCACCTTTCTGACGTAAGTTATTAGATTCTATAAACAACACGGGCGAATACGAATGGACGCCCTCCGCCGTGTACGCTGGCAAGACAATTACTTCATGGGCATTTGCGACTTGGAGATCCAAAACGAATGCACGTATACGTTCAATGGTCGATTTGCGATCGTGGACGCCGGTGGAGCTATCTCTTCGGCTGCTTCTAGCTCTGAGACTCCAACGCCAACAAGTGATTCGAGTGTGAGGTATGTGGATATCTCTCATGCTTACACCAAGGCCAAGGTGGCATAATTCTCAACAATTCACACATATATAGCTCTTCGACCTCTGAGACAGCGGCTACGTCCCAACCCTCGACCACACAAACCACAACGTCGACCGCTGAACCGAGCGCTACCTCGTCCAGCCCCATCCCTACATCCACTGAACAGCCCTCACGTGGCTTGTCCATCGGCGCCAAAGCTGGAATTGGCGTCGGCGTCGCCCTCGCCGCTGTCATCGCTATAGCTCTCGCTGTCTGGCTCTATCTGAGGAGACCGAACCGACATAATCCAAGTACGCATCCGGTCGAGGCAATGAGCGCCGAGCCAAAAGTCACATATGGAAGATACGAAATGGATCAGGGAGCGCAACCAGTTGAATTGGAAGGAGCGAAGAGAGATCGGATACCGCATGAGCTTCCGGAGTGGAGCAGGACGGGGTAGTGGGTTTGGCGATATTTCACTTGTATGTGGGACAATGGGATGAGAGCTAAAGAGGATTCGAATAGTGCATAAGCTTGCATGGGGATTTGGATCTCCGACGGGATGTCGAGGTGAGTACACCGACAAGCAGCACCTATAAGAGGTACGCTCTTCAGCATCTAAGGACTTGGCGGATAGACGAAACCCCTACACGTATGCTGGGAGTAAAGTGGAGATTGGTGCGTCTAAGTGAGCTACAACCTGAATGAGCATATTGCTTCGCTATGCGCCGACCAGATATCAGCTTAGTACATATGCGCCCAAAATCCAAAAAAAATAATTTACACGACCGTCATGCCGAACGGCACGAAAAGATTCATATAACGCCAGCAGGCAAGATCACCAACCAAATTATTCTCCTTCTACCATTCTTTTAACCGCGGCTAACCTATCCTCCTCCTACTTCATCTCTCCTCATCATCTCCCTAATATGCCTCTTCTCTCCTCCTCCTCCTCCTCCTCCT
>JAFHBV010000346.1:0-39777 GCA_019022785.1 Pseudomonodictys pantanalensis | reverse complement strand
AAAAAAGCTTAGAATAAACTATACTTAATCTATTAGAAGAAGGCTAAGAAGTTACTTTAATATTATATAAAGTTTAACTATCTAGCTAATAAAGCTAAAGAATAAGATAATATTTTAGTACTAAGAATAATTTATCTCTAAGACCTCTATAGTAATCTCTAAGATTACATAGTCTTAGTAAAAGTAAAGAATAATTAGTTACTTAATTAGCTAATAGAGTAAATATAGTAGATTAAAGAAAATCTCTTTTAGAACTATCTTATATAGGCTAGTTATATAAGCTAAAACTTTACTAAAAACTATAATACTAAGCTTATAAATTAGAAGCTTACTAAATTATATACTAGTTATTTTAGAAATCTCTAACTATAATAAGAAAAGAGAAGAGAATAAGCTAAGTAAATTAGTAAGAAAGTAATAGTAATATAATAAAAAAATAAAGATTATCTCTACTATAAATTCTTTACTTACTTTATTAGTAAGTATAATTAAAATTCTACTCTACCTTTAGCTTCTTCTAAGTTAGAAAGAATAGCTAAGAAAGACTTAAAAATACTTAAGAAAAATACTATTAAACTTAAAAAGTTAGAAAACTAACCTCTTCTAATAAATATTACTATTAAGAGGAAATAGAGAGAATAAGAATTCTAACTAAAGTAGAGAACTTTATAGAGTTTAAGCGGAGATAGTTAGATAGAAAGAAGTCTAAAGCGTTACTAAATATAAAAGATTTTTTAGAGTTTTAGTAAAGATAACTAGATAAGAGCCTAATTACTATATACTTATTAGTAAATAAAATTACTTATACTTCTATTATACTTAATTCTAGATATTTAACTTTTAGATTTATCTTAGATAAATTCGCGAAGAAAATTAACCTCCTATATATTACTCTCTCTTATTAGAGAGCTATTATAGAAATAGTAAGATAATAGTCTTATATAATAGAGGCCGCCTTTTTTAAAATTAATATAAAAGAGTATATAAAGCGTATATAGCTTTACTTAGAAGAAAATAGAGTTAACTATAATATTATTCTAAGTCGTTTATAGCTTAATTAGAATGAGATTACTTTAGTACTAGTAAAGAAATTAATCTTTATCTATAAATTATAAATCTATTTATAAAGCTAAAAAGAGAAGTTACTAATAACTACTTTTTATATAGTAGGCGCCTTAGCTTTCTAAGCGTTAATTAGAAGAGTATAGTATAAGAGAAATACTATAAGTATCTTTACTATATTAATAATAAATATTTAGAAGGCTTTTACTCTAAAATCTAAGATAGATCTTTAAAAAGTTCTACTAAAATACTTAAAAGACCTTTATTATACTTTTATATAAAAAGAAGTAGATAAGCTCTCTTTTTTATAAGAGCTCTCTATAAACTACTATATAAAATTACTAAAGAAGAATAGTTAACTAATAAAGATTTTATAAGGCCTTTTATATAGTATATTCTAAGAGAAACTCTTAGTACTATAGAGAGAATTAACTTCTTATTTAGACTAAAAGTTTATTAAAGTTAGCTATTTTAGCGCGGTAGCTTTAGTACTATTTACTTAGAAACTAAGTAGAGAACTTTAATTCTACGTAAATTATTAAGCTCTTAATATAATTACTTAGAAGAATAAATACTCTCTTCTCTTAATCTAAGAGACTCTATTCTAGATTAATAAAGTAAAATAGTTTACTAAGCTTAACGTAATCTAAATATTCTATAAAATCTAAATTATAAAAGAAAATAAATAGAAAATAGTATTTTATACTTAATTTAGACTATATAAATAGTTAGTTATCTCTTTTAAAATAGCTAACGTACTTAGTACCTTCTAGCGCTATATAAATTAGATATTAAGAGATTTTTTAGATATTTTCTACTCTATCTTTTTAGACGATATATTAATATATACCTCTAAGTTAAAGAAGGAGTATAAAGCTAAAGTCTATAAAGTAGTAAAATACTTAAAATAAGCTAAACTATAATTAGATATTAGAAAGTATAAGTTTAAAGTTAAGAAAACCTATTACTTAGGCTTTATTATAAAGACTAAGAAAGGAATTAGTATAGACTTAGAAAAAGTAGTAGTTATTAAGAAGTAAAAGCTCTTTAAGTTTATTAAAAAAGTAAAGAGCTTTCTAGAATTTACTAACTTTTACTACTAGTTTATAAAGAGATTCTCTAAAATTATAAGACTCTTTACTAAGCTAATAGAAAAGAATATTAGATTCTACTAAGAAGAGGTCTAATAAATAGTATTTAAGTAACTAAAGAAACTCTTTATAATAAAACTATTACTTACCTACTTTAATTTAAAACTAGATACTATATTAGAAGTAAACGCCTTTAGATAGTTAATAAGAGATATCTTATTATAATATTAGAAAGATAGTACTCTATATATAGTAGTCTACTTCTCTGCGAAGAATACTTTAGTAGAGTATAACTATACTATTTATAATAAGAAACTTCTAGCCGTAATTAAATACGTAGAAGTATAGAGAAGTAAACTCTAAGTAATCTCTTATATTATAGTACTAATAAACTATAAAAATCTAAAGTACTTTACTACTTTTTAGTAGCTAAGTAAGAGATATATTAGATAGTTTAACGTTTTAAGCTAGTTTAACCTAACGTTTATATACTACTCTAGAAGTACTAATAATAGAGTAAATATACTATTCTATAGAGAGGAGTACTTACTAAAAAATAGTTTAAATAAATAAATTTACTTATAGAACTTTTAGTTATTATAATTTATAACTAGTAACTCTACTAACTTAGTAGTAACTACTATACTAGTAACTTAGATTTTACTAGTCTAGCTAGAATAAAAAGAAGAAATTAAACTACTTTTAGAACTTAATATCTTATAAAAAGAGAGAGAGGCTAATAATAACTTATACTACTAAGCCTAGACTACTCTTTTTAATAGTTTTTAGAAGTTTCTTTCTAACTTACGTCTTAAGGTATTCTTAGCTAAGTATAGTTTAAATAAGAGAGAGAAAATAATATATTACTCTAAACTATAAGTACTTAACTCTAAACCTCTCTATATAAAGATAATTTAGAAAGTCTATAAAATATAAGTTACTAGATACTCTAATAGAGAGTTTATATATAAAATCTTAGTAAGAGACTTTTTCTAACTAGAAATATCCTCTAAGATATAGAGTTATATATAAAACTATAAATTCTATAAAAAATATAAGCCTTAGAGAGAACTAAAATAAGAATTTCTTAAATCTCTCTCTATTTCTAAGAGAATTTAAAAGGAAATATTTATAGACTTTATTACTAATTTTCTAAATAGCGCTAAGAATAAGAACTTACTTATAATAATAAACTATCTAAGTAAGAACTTAATTTTAGTTCTCTTACTATATATTAACTTATATACTATAGCTAAATACTTCTTCTAATAAATAGTTACTTACTACTAGCTTCTAGAAGCTATAGTATCTAACTAAGAGATATAGTTTATTAGAAAATTCTAAAAGTACTTCTACTAGTTATTAGAAATAATCTAACGTCTTTTAACTACTAAATATCTATAAACAGACAGCTCTATAGAGAGAATAAACTTAGTAGTAAAGGCTTATCTTTAAGTATTCGTAAACTAGAACTAAGATAACTAAGCTAATCTCTATTTAGTAGCCTAAATTACTATAAAAAAGCGAACTATTATATTAATAAAAATAAGCTTATTCTTTCTTTAATATAGTTATAAAGTAGATTCTATCTAACTAGAATTAAAGTTCTAGCACTTAGAGAGATACTATTAAGTAGCGAATCTAAAATAAGTAGTAAAATTCTTTATCTAGAAGTTTAAAAAAGTAGTAGAATTTACTTAAGTCTAAATAGCTAAAGTATAATAAAAATAGAAATAGTAAGCTAATTACTAATAGTAGAAAGCTTTACTATTAAAGATAGATAATTTAGTATAGTTATAATACGGCCGCTAACTCTCTAATAAGAACTAAAGTTATAAGAAGCTAAATTAGAAGAATGTAAAGTTTTAAATAACGCGAATTATATCTTCTTTAAATATAGAACTAAATATTCTATAAGATATTTATTTAATATTCTACGTAGATTATCTATAACTAGTTAGTAGTAACTCTTATCTAAGTTAGCTCTAAGAAGACTTCTAACTACTAGTAAAGTTAGTAAAAAGTAAACTAAAGTACGTAGTTAAGAAAATATTAGATAAGAGATATAAAAAAATAGGCCATAAAACTTAGCTCTAATATAAAGTAAAATAAGTAAAGTATATACTCTTTACTTAAAAACTTATAGAGTTCTTAAAGAACTCTACCGCCTTAAATATATAGCTAAAGAGAACTAAGAAGCTTAAAGACGTAATAAAATAAATATACTAAAATATTTACTCTATATCTTCTATATAGTATAGTAAGAGAGAAAAGAAGTAGAGAGTAGACTCTAAAAAGAGAAAGAGATAGCTAGACTCTAATAAATAAGAGTAGAACGTAAGAAATTAGCAGTAAAAAGTAGAAGGTATAAAAAGTAAGATAAGAATATAAGAGAGCTAAAAGAGCGCGTAAAAAACTAAAATAGTTCTAGAGCTAAGAGAAGTTAAAAAAATAGAGAAAAGAGTTAAAAAGACTCTTAACTAAAGTAGTAGAACTCTAGAGAGATACTCTCTTAAGAAGGCCTCTTATAAGGCGAATCTAGACAGAACCTCTATAGAATTAGAATTAGAAGAAAAGAGTAATTACTTATAAAGAAAGTTTATAAAGTCGTACTTTAGTTAACGTAATAGACGTAGAGAGATAAGACAGTAGAAGTACTACTATAAAAATAAGAAAAAGAAGAGTAGATTATCTTAGAATAGCTAATAACTTTTTTTCTAATTATAAGCCTTAGTATTAAAGAGAGAAAGCTCTCAGAATCTATAAAGAAAATAAAGAAAAATTACTAGAATTACTTTACTAGTACTAGCGTATACTAGAAACTTATTATAATAGTAGCTAAGTAGGAATCTAACCTTAGCTAGCTTAAATAAGAATTTCTATATTATTCTTATTCTTATTATACTCTATTATATAAATATTATTCTCTAAATTACTTTAAAGAGTAGTTAGAGCTATAATAGTAGAAGCTGTAGTAGTAGAATTATAGCTAGAATTTAGAACTATTAGACCTTTAAAGGCGTAGCTAATAGTAGCTATACTAAATTATAATATATAGATACTATCTTAGATAGACTAGAATAGAGTCTCTAATTTAACTTAAAAATATTAGTATAATATAGCGAGAAAGGAGCGTTAGAACTTACTTAAAATTAAAGAAATTTAAAGTAAAAAGATCTAAGCTTTTAAATAAACTAATATACTTCCTCTTCTTTTATAACTATACTAAACTTTTTTTTTATAATATTATTAAGCTTTAGTAATATAGTCTTATACTTCTTAGTCTAATGCTTTAAAGAAGCTTAATATTAGTTTATAATAGTTTTAACTTCTACTTAGTAACTATTAATTTTAGTCTACTTTATAATCTTTCTTTCTGCCTACCTATATAATACGTAGACTAACTTTAAGATTATCTAAAAGTCTTCTCTAAAAACGTCCTTTATAGAGTTATACTTAATATAATTAGAAGCGTAATATATATATTAAATAGACCTTAGATAAAGTAGCTTATCTTAAGCTTAGTAGTACTTTAGACCTAACTTAAATAGCTAAATAACGTAAGTAATATAATATTCTCTTATATTCTTCTTATATTACTTATATAGCTTTTTAGAAGTTAGAGCAGAAGCTAGTACAGGTAAAGCAGAAGTAAAAAATAAAATAAAAGTAAAATAAGATAGAGCTTAAGAGAATAATAGTAGAATATATAGACAGAACTTAGATATAGTATAAATAAAAAATAGTAGAGCTAGAGTAAGTTATACTATAGAAGTCTACTAACTAAGTTAGCCTAAGAAGAAAAGAAAAAAAGAGAAAAAAAACTCTAATTTATAACTAAGAATTAAAAAGAGAAGTACTCTTAAATTATTAAAAGGCGCGCTTTACTTAAGAAAAAGAAGTTAAAATAAAAGAATTAAAAAACTACTCTAATACTTTACTAGCTAGTAGAAGTAGTTATTATAGTATTATAAATACTAATAGCGCGGGACTTCTATAAGTAGAGAGTATTATAATAAAATATTATAAAGCTAAAGAATTATCTACTACTAACTCTCTCTTCGCGATACTAATTATAGTAAGAGGAAATTACGCAGAAGAAGTATAAAATAATAAGAAAAAAGTTAGAAAGTATAGTACTTAAAATTAAGAAGTAAGAAAAAAGTTCTAGATAAGATTAAAGTATAATATTAAGAAAGAGAAGTAGTAAAAAGAAAAGTTTTATTATTATAAATATAGAGCGCGCCTATATACTATAACTCTACCTACGTAAGAAAAAATTATATAAAGAAATATCTAGAAGAAATAAAATAAATAGATAACTTTAAATAAGATAAATAAGAACTTTACTACTTAAGAGAGTATAGTCTTACTACTTAGAAAGAATAAAAGTAGCGGAGTTAGTAGAACTCTATAATATAAGATAGATATACTAAAAGAAGAGATATTAAAAACTCTACTATATAACTAAAACTATAGCTAGAGCTACGTAACTAATTATTATAACTTAAGACTGTAGAAACTCTTAGACTTATACTATAAGCTTCTCTTATAATACTAAAGCTCTTTTATTATCTAATTATAATATTTCTTCTAAGCAGAACCTAGAGAGAGAGAAGAGAGAGAAGCTTATAATAAGTAAGATCTAAAAATCTTTAATAAAAGCCTTTAGACTAATTAGAGCTAGCTCTAGAACTCTTTAGAGCTAGCTCTAAAACTACTAGAGCTTTTCTAGAGCTAGTCTAGCTCTCTTAAAAACTCTTCTAATAAACTCTAGATAGTTCTTTATTAAATCTATTAGTATTACTTCTGGTAATTAGCTCTTAGAGTTCCGCCTCTTATAACTAGTCTTTAACTCTCTTATAATTATTATTTTATAGTACTCTAGAAAACTTTTTACTTATAGCTATAAAATAACTTCTTAATATCTCTATATTTTTTACTATTAATACTAGAACTTTAGATAAATCTACTTAGTACTTTATATTTAAAGGTAGTAGCTTCTATCTATACTTATTATTAAATTAATCTCTTAAATTGCGTTAATTTAGTTAGTTACTATTATTAACGCTTACTATTTAAATAACTTCTTTATAATTTTTTATACTATAGAGTATTATAGCTTACTATATTCTTTACTATATTTAGTACTTACGTCGCCTATAATATAGCACGCACAAATATCTTATACATATATAGTATATATTATATATTTAGTAATAGAAAGTAATAGTTACTAGTAGTATATAGTATATTAGGCGTAAATATATTTTAATATTTAGCTTATAAAAAAGTTTTGTCCCCTAACCCTCTTATCGTCTACCGTAGGTAGGCTGAATCCTGGCGCCTGCGGATTGCCCCGCGGGTGGCTTCTTTTCCCCACTTTGCAAAGTCGGCTCTCTGGTACATCTGCCATTGTTGCGTTATAGCTTAAGCTTTTAGTAAAAACAGGAACCAGACATAGGTCATGGGTCGGACCGGGTACAGTACAGAATGCATGGAAACTTGGTAGGGTAGCTAGCAATCCGTAGGCGCCAGGGCTCAGCCCACGCCGGCTCAAGCCATGAAGTCCTCGGAGTGCGCTGTTATTTTCATACCGCTACTTTATCGTTGGGTCTTCTAAGATTACTGTTTACGCATAGGACGATTTCATTCTTCTCGTGCTAGAGAGGTGTAAGCTTTGGCGGCACCAATCGCTGGCTTACGCGTGCTGGCCTTTATGGTGAATCTCCTGCGCTGCAGGCTGCTGCGCCACCACCAGCGACTTATCAATAAAACCTGCAATGCCCCACCCCAATTTTCATCAGCCTAGCAGTACCGTGTGATACCCTATCCACACCTGGCCCTGTTGCCTCTGGCGATTATATTCAAGCTATGAGGTTGCTAAATACCAAGACTCTTGAGTTAACGTACTTCGTCCCCGGAAACGTTCCGGACTATGTCATCCTCTCTCACCGCTGGTGCACTCCCGCCGCCGAAGAGTGTACTTTCGAAGACATACAGAAGACACCTATCTCTAGTTTGGATAGTCCGGCAAGAAGAAAACAGGGCTTTTCAAAGATTCATGGTTCCTGCCGTTTGGCTGCTCGAGATAACTACGAGTGGATCTGGATCGATTCTTGCTGTATCGACAAATCAAGCTCAGCTGAACTGCAGGAATCTATTAACTCAATGTGGGCCTACTACGCTAATTCGAACATCTGCTACGTATACATGGCAGATGTGTCCGCTTCGGGAGCGGATGAGGTCCAGGGCTTCAGCCAGAGCGCATGGTTCACGCGAGGTTGGACATTGCAGGAATTGGTTGCTCCTGTACATGTTGAGTTCTACTCTGATGACTGGACCTTGGTCGGTACGAAGTTTGAACGATACCAAGAGATCGCTGAGATTACGGGCATTCATCAAGAGATCCTTGTTCGGAGACTGGAGGTCGACTCCTTTACCGCCAGTCAACGGCTTTCCTGGGCAGCTCATCGACAAGTGACCAGAGAAGAAGACGAGGCATACTCCCTACTCGGCCTGTTTGATGTCTGTTTGCCTTTACTTTACGGAGAGGGTCGGGAACGAGCGTTCATGAGACTTCAGGAAGCTATCTTCAACACGACCACCGACCATTCTCTTCTCTTGTTTCGATATAGTCGCCATCAACAGGGATTGCCGCTGTTAGCAGACTCGCCAAAATGCTTCTGCGACAATATCCGGTGCCGGTCTTGTTCCTCCCGTGCAGTATGCTGTTTTCCTCCGGCCCGCCGATTCACGGACGTCTTTGCAACCTCGAGATGGGAAACACAGGTCCATGAGCAAATCATGATTACTGTTACAGCCACTCGAAATGAAATGTCCACAAAACTTCCGTTGATGGCTTATCGCGACGTCGCTAAGGAGTTGATTTTCGACGACTTCCGCCCCCCAAGCGGCGTTACCCACATCGCCATCCTCAATCATTCCGTGGTTGACTACCGAGAGGAAGGAGCGCTATGTCTCCTCTTGAAAAGGGGCCGAGGCGAGGCGTACCGACGCGTCAACTGTTTCCCAGCGCTCTTGCCGAACGTTACTCACCACCTCTCTAAGCTCGAGAAGCATACAATTCTTATTTGTCCCGAGCCTAGCGACTTGGGACAGATTCCATTCATTCATCACACAATTACCATTGAAGGAAATTCGTTCGGTCCAGACGGAAAAGGGGATTTTAGAGTCCTTACCAAAGAATCCGCAGTGTCAATAATACGGCAGACGGATAAAGAACTCGAAATACAGACCCGCAGACCCCGCTCCCAGTCGATCCAGTCTGTTCGGATCTCTTATGAGCTTACAGGCACTCACAATAAGCCCATGACACTTTTGCTAGAGCTGGCATTAGTGGGGGAAATCTTATCGATAGAGCGAGTGTTCGACTTATCGCGGGGAAAGCAACGGCGGAAAAAGGGCGCTCTTTTCTATTGCCCCCTCATTATCGATCGTTGTTCTATCAGCCTCTCAGACGGACGAAGGGTATCCATTGCGCTTCGACGGCGACCCATCGGCCGGTGTACCCGAGATGATTGCGATAGTTCCCATCGTTGGTATCAGATCGTCATTGGTGGGTAATGGCAGCGGCGTATGCGGAGGTGCTGTCGGTGTCACCGACGGCAGATGTGACGAAGACGCAAACGGCGGAAGAGGGGTGGTATCGTTCAGCCAGAGTAGGGAATACGATGCGGTAGCGGTGGATCTTCTTGGCATTCCTAGGTTCATATCACGTATCAAGTACAAAACGAATCTACAGAACATGCCTCCGTGTGAAAGGCATTTGATCTCCTGGCAACACCTCTTCTTTCTGTACGTCTTCAATGTAGGCTATGATTCGCACAACAGCCGGACCCATCTGCAACATTGGCGTTTGTCTTGCGCTTTTCCAGTAGAGGCTGCAGGAGGACTTGGCACAGCATAAGCATTCCTCCTTTTCGTTTCTGCACTCCGGTTCAACATCCTGGTGTCGAATTGTTTACCAAATCGCAGTCCAGGCGATGTGTTGCTTCACATCTGGCTTTAGGTTTTTCTCTTCGTGCTTTCATCCATTGATTTGAGTTCAGCTTTTTAATCTACGCGACGGCTCGGAAAGTCTCGCACATCAGTTGAACGGCTGGTCTTTTTGAAGGGGGCTACAAGCCTCGAGATTCCAGAGCATATTGCCATGCAGTTGAAGATTCTGTTTCAAGGAAGAATATCTCAGCTCAGAAGGTCGCGTGCCACAACAGTAAATAATATGTAAGATAATATTTATATAATAATAGTCCTTACGTTTCGAGCTTTACTTCCATATAAATTTTATTATTTTTAAAATTTTGTGTAGAGCTAGTTTTGCAACATAGAAGTTCGTAACGGAAGGCAGTTATTGTTGTTCCTCTGCTTGGCGTGTATAGGTCAGCAGCCCTTACGCATCTAGCCGCTTCTGATCTAGCTCAAACCGCTTTTGCCTGTGACAACTGATTCCTCAGGCTTGAAATTTACAGTATTTTTTCATCTTCTAAAGCTGCGCCACCACAGGCGCAGTGCCAACTCTTACTCACTACTGCATCTGCCCGAGTCTACTTGTGCAACTATAATGGAGATATGCATCATAGTATGACCTGGATATGACATAGCACTGCCTATTCGAAGCAGAAATGCTCACGTGCAGAAATAGATTGCAAGTGTGTGGAAGTTCCGTGGATGTTGACGATTAGTACGGAGCTGCATTACACTTCACGCTAGCTATTGGCCCAGCGCTTTCAGGGCCGGCCTTCCGAAATGGCGCAGCTGTGTGGCGGAGCGCATTTGACAGTTCAGCAAAATTCAATCAGGCATATATCCAGAGACACTGGATTTCAAGTGATGCGATGGCCCTCTACCGGCTTCCGGGAACACGATGTCCGTAGGTTTCGGCTTCTCCGTTGGCGACTTTCTCGCAGCACTCAAACCTCATCAGTACCGTAATCGACGCCCTCCGCGAATCCTCCCATGCCAGCTCTTCCTTCCGCTCGCTGATCAACGAACTCTACGCACTCGAATCAGTGCTCCTCCGCATTAAGCGCCTCGACCTCGATGACCGTCATAATGTTGCACTACGGCAGGCCGCCTCTCAAGGCCAGCGCACGATTGATGCATTCTAGAAGGAGATACAGAAGTATCAGCCTCATCTGCAACAAAGCGGGACGGACTCGAGGATAAAGGATAGATAGGCAAAGGCCAAGTGGGCCGTATGCAAGAAGAATGATTTAGAGGCATTTCGGGCCCAGATCAGAGGTCATACAAGCAGTATTGAGATCTTATTGTTAACGATACAAATGGAAACGACGACAATGGATATACACAGGCATGACACGCATTACAATAGCCTCGCCAGTAAGATACAGGACTTATCATGTCAAGCAATGGGCAAGCTCAGTGCGATTGCCGACAGCGTTGGGCGGAGCGTCTGGCAAGGAAAAGCGCTGCTTGAGTCAAGCGCCCAGGTTGTCCAGACCAATCTGCGTGTCTTTCAGATACTGCATGACATTCAGCTATTCATCCTCAGGATTCCGGGACAGGTTCAGCGCCAACAGCCGGTGTATCTGATCGATGCTTTTAATAAGGAGAGTCCGTTCCATCTAGAGTTTGTGAGGTCGGCAGAGGCATTGCTTGCCGTGCTGAAGATCAATCTCAAAGAATCAGGCTGCGGTCCGGATATGATTGATCGGGGGGGATTTGCGATTGAGGAGACAGGAACGCAAAACTTGATTGATATCACAGGACGCTGGGATGGTTGCTTTTATCCTGGGCAAAAGGTTGCGATGAGCATGATCTTCAAGCAGGGACGAACCGTCAAGTCTTCGTGTCCAAGATGTGGCAAAGATCACGAGGAGTCAACTGGGAAGGAAATCACATGGTGAGTTGATACCATCTTGAAATATATGCTCCTATACCCGTCCTTACTTGTGTAGCTCCGCCTACGGCACTGTCTTCCGACGAATAGAGGAAGTTGTCGAAGATGCGAACCAAGGTCCTAGACAGGCAACGGGTCGGATAAGTCGTTCTGATGACGAATTCGACCCCGGAGATGTGCCGCAAGGGCTAGTAAATGGACCATCAAGGCCACCGAAGAGGAAACGAGAAGAAGACGATGCTTTAACAAACATACGAAAATTCCGCCGAGTACAGATTATCAGTCCACCAAGCATTTCCGACCTACAGCCTCGAGACTACAGTGGTGTGCAGCGGCCGCGACATGAAATAGCGGGCGTGCCATACCAGGATATGACCAGACCCTCACCGTCCGGCGAGATTCTCAACCAGGCCGCTCAGATTGAAGAGTTCAACAAGCAACTTTACCTGCAGAGGAAGAAGCGCAAGGAGTATCTCGACAATTACTGGGCGCGGCCGTGGGAACCACCTACACCTGTGGAGCGTCCGGGGACCGCGGATGCGAACAATGTGCCATAGGCATCGCTGGCAGTGCAGTCTCCTCATGTCGCCACCACAAACGCCGCTGTTGGCGGTGGTGCGGGCCATCATGGCATGGCCGCCCAAACCCCGCAATGGCCAGGGCAAGCCGTGGGCCCTCAATCATACCGAGCTCAGCCTCACCCGCGAACTACTATGGTACCGCCGCCTATGGCTCACAGCACATAGTATGCGACGGAGGCACTGTCTATCATACTACCGGCGGATGTGTCTCAAGCACGTACGGTGGATGAAATGATCCTAGCAACAAGTGGTTCACAAAGACGTAGGCATGGAGATTATACACTGGAAAATTGTGCAAGCGACTGTAAAGCATATATCACCTCGAGATTTGTCTAACGGTCACCGGTGTCATTTGCTGACTCTCTATGCCACCTCTATAGGGCCCAAAAGAGGTCTATGAGCGAATTAGACGAGAAGGCGACGATGCGAATGTAATTTTTGGATTGGAAGGGTCCTATATGTTTAAAAGTAGCCACGGCACGCCATTTATACAAAATTTTAGCTAAGCTTAACGTGTATGTAGATCTATAGTCACTTGGAGTCAACGTACCCCTCATATTCTCCGGCACAGGTGGTTTTCCGGCACGCATGGAGGGACGTAAATTTTCCTTCTCTCTAGTGCGTTTTAAGACGCGTTTTGAGATAAGCTGATGACTTTAATGTAAGTAGATAACCAGTTAAACACGTTAACGTTAAATCCAGGCTGTTATATAAGCTCAAAGCGGGGCGTTAGGCTGTTTAGGGTAATCCTCGGTAACTTGGCTTCCGGCTTTCGTGCAGCAAAGAGAAGAACGGCAACAGATTACCCTCCTTTTCTCTACGCACACATTCTTAGGAGCGTTCTTGCATTTTACGGTGTTATCTATAACACCATGGGCATTGTTTTCTCCGCTTTGCGCAATGCCATCAATACTCTTTTCTCAGCAATATCCCTTCTCAAAGCCTTGTCCAATGAGTTCAGTAAGGCCTTGAAGCGCACGTCACAATCCCCAGGCCTCCCAAATCCCGAGCCAACTCAGACTTATTGGCTTAGAGATCCTCCATTTCCAGAACTTGTCAATTTGAGCTCCCCCAAGTTGCCGCAAACCGCAGATGTGGCAATAATTGGATCTGGGATTGCCGGGGCTGCTATTGCACGATCATTACTACATGAGCGACGCCGCCACGACACCAACAAAAGCGAGAAAGTGATCATTTTCGAAGCTCGGGAGCTGAGCAGCGGTGCTACCGCTAGAAATGGCGGCCATATCAAGCCTGTGGCGTACGAATCGTTCTCGCGACTCAGCAAAATTTTACCGAAAGACCGCGCTGCAGCTTTGACACGTTTTCAAATGTGGCACGTGGAAGCCCTGATCAATTTATGTCAGAGCAAGGGTATTAAAGCCGCTGAGGCGCGAATGGTTGAGACAGTTGATCTCTTTCTCGACAGCCAGACATTCTATGAAGCGGTTGAAGATGTTACCGATATGAAGAAATGGTTACCCGAGGTTGAGATTGCTGTATGGGAGGGGCAAGAAGCACAAGAGGTTTGCCACTCCCTTAAGGGCTAGATATCCTTCTAAGCTGATACGAGTAGAGGTTCGGCGTCAACGGTAGCGTTGTTGGTGCTTTATCCTATCAGGCAGGCGCTATTTGGGCTTATCGATTTACTGCGTCTATCTGGAAGGACCTTCTTACCGACTTTCCTAACACTCTCTCTATTGAAACAAACACTCCCGTGGAGTCGATAAGTGTGCCAGAAAACGGACCGAGAGGCTTCCCCTACGCTTTACAGACTGCCCGAGGAACAGTCCATGTCCGCCATGTCGTTCATGCCACCAATGGATTTGCAAGTCATCTTGTACCCGGCCTCCGCAATAAGATTGTAGGTGCACGAGCGCATATGTCTGCTCAGCAACCAGGGCTACGGTTTCCCTACAGTGGTGGTATGCGCTCCTGGAGTGTGATTTATGGCAGGGCATATGACTATGTTTCGCAGAGGCCATCTGCAATCGATGATCCACAGGGAGATCTATTGATTGGTGGCGGCTTCATGCGATCTTTAAAGCAGGGTGTTGACCAAGTTGGATTATACGACGATGGTGTTGCTCTTGAACCTCTGACCATCTCACATATTGCGGGTGTTATTCCGGCAGTCTTCTATCCGAAATGGGGTGCTGGTGCGGAATTAAAGCAAGTGTGGTCTGGAATTCTTGGTCTGACTGGGGATTCACTCCCTCTTGTGGGCAGGTTGGATATGAAATTGACCGGTCGAGAATTTAGGGACCAAGATAACATATCGGATAGTAAAAACCGATATGGAGAGTGGGTTGCAGCGGGTTTCTCTGGAGAGGGGATGGTCTGGGCCTGGCTTTGTGGAGTCGCTCTTGGAATTATGATCGCTGAGACTGAGGAAGATGACTTGACGGAAGCTCCCGGAAGGCCTGGAGGCAAATTGGCAGACTGGTTTCCGATGGAACTATTAGTCTCGAGCAGGAGAATTCGGACTGCGGATGTGATGAACTTGGCTAACCAGATGTGAAATAAGAGCGGTAGCCCTATAGGTACCGAATGGACGCGGAGGGATGGGCGATGGACCGTAGAGGCTGTTGCGACTACTGGCAAATGTGCTTTAATGTTTTCGTGTTGCTCCAAATGAACCCCAGCTTAGCGGCCGAAGCGGGGTTAGATGTATGGAATGAAAATCTGACGGCTCTTTTCTCCTCCATCTCTCCTGAAGCAACTGTCCTGTCAGAATCTGACACAGCTAGAGTTCTGCTGCGAACATTGAGAAGACTTCGGTTGGAGCATGGCTAGTCGTACGTGACATATGTTCTGCAGATGGGTTGGGTTCAACAAAGCACGCGAAGGGGGCCTTTTCGACCACAAAATAGAAGGCACAACTCAAATCCGAAAAATAATCACATCTGCGCCTGCTCTAACATAGTATCCCATACGCTTCTCTCCGCCATAGAGCGCATACAGCAGACCCACACCGCAGAGGACATTAAAATAGCCGTTAAATACGGAGCGCAGCAAGACGCGCTGTCCAGAGCACCCTAGAATGTATAATATGTGGGCGAAAACGTGCATATTACGCTCACATAAGTTCAAAGATAGTATACCTTTTCCAGCACTGAAGCGTCTGACATCGTATCTAGAATATACTCCATCTCCGGGCATAAAGCGGCGTCAATTATCGTTCCCTAAAGTACTTTTCAGTCTAGCGCAGCCTTCAGCCTCTTTAGCAGTACATGCTATCGGGAGGGTAGGCGGATGCCGTGGAGGAGAGACGTCACGGTGGTGATGCCGCTCAACCGAAACCGGTGGCATCTGACCATCGAAGCGACCCTCTGCTTCTAGAAGCAGCAGAAAGCGCAGCTACGCATCTTCCTCGCCACCCACAGCTGGGCAGGCGGCCCACCTACGGAGGAGGAGCTCCTGAGGTTAGGCCAGGGAGACGACAGCGCGATCACAGTGCCCAACATGCCCGTGGTCGTGGACTAGAACACGCATTAAGAGCTTTGGAGGGTCTCGATAAGGACCCGCAGTTTTAATCAAGACATGTTTCAAAAACGCTTAATTCTATTATATCTACTTTATAGCTTAAGCCCTATACCTACTACCTTAGCCTTAGAACTACCTCTAAGTCTTCTAAAGTATTGTCTTACTATACTAATTTATACCCCTTATACGCCTTATCGAAATTCTTATTACAATAAATATACTTCTCACTTACCTATTTCTTCTTTTAAGAAAGTATTATTTATATTAGTATTATACTTTATATCTAAGTATATATAAATAAGGGGCATGAGAAGATAGATCCTGCGTTTCTAATAGAATAGTATAATACTGTAATAGAGTAGTTAGAGAGAAAGAGCTTTTCTAGTTATACTGTAGTTACTAAGTTGTTGGCTTCAATATCAACCTTGTAATAGTAAGTCCACCACATCTACCTCATGTTTCTGTTTTTCTGGGTTAATTCTTCCGTTGACCCTTCGGGAGCATAGGAATATCCTCTTGTAACTTATATTCCAGCTCACGTACTTAAATGTCAACTGTCCTAAGCTTTTCGAAAGCAGACCGAAATATCGACGTGGTAGAGAAGTTTGAAGAGAGTATTTGATCATGGTATCTGACAGTACGCACTTTCATCCTGCTAGACGTTGACCAGCACGTCTTCCACATCGGAATCCCGACACTCTCATATGAAATACTTCTTCTAACGAAGCTTGCTAGACCATGTATGTTTCCGAGGTTCTCTAGTTCTCACTGCTGCATGAGATCCCACTGAGTCTCTCTGATCCTAGACCCGTGTATATGACCGCAGGCGGAGAGTTCTCTGGCCAGAATTGTTCTGGAGACGGGACACAGGCATCTATGAATCTTTCACCGGTTTCAAGTCCTCAATCCCTTTCAGTGTAGTTTTGGGAGCGTTTCCAGAACATGCAGACGTATCATTTCTGTTTCTGCCCCCACCTTGGACGTCATAGTATTCCCTGGGACATTCTCGAAAGGGCATAAGTCTTCACTTGGATGTGTGTCGGGTGTATCCTGAGACATGTCTCCTGCAAAGTAGATTTTCGAACGATCGCGGTGGCATTCTTGCGGACCAAGAAGCCATACATACGAAGTCCATGTGTGGGCTTTATTAGAGATGAGACAGGCGCATCGTCCACAGAGTCTAGCCTACTCCATTGTAGCTCACGAAGGCACCGGAGCCCCGGTCCAGCATTTCATAGGTGTTTTATACTTTTCGACAGCACATGCGTGCTTGGTTCAAATTAATCCCCCAGAAGGTTCGCCCGGAACGAGTGGAAGACTATGCCCAATTTTTAGCACAGAATGAAACTCTGTTGCGTAAGCGTCCTCCCTGTACCCGCCGGCCCGTCACCGCCACTCGATGCCAATTCATCCGCACTGTTACCTTCTGCAGCACTGTACCCGAAGTCACCTTTCCCTACAACGGTATGTCCGAACAGGTCCCCATGCATCCAACCATGCAGGTAACAGTCTCCGACAATCTGGACCATCGGCACCTTCGCTCCATGTCTCTCAACTGTGGAACCAGTTGGCCTAACCACGAAAGGACTTTCCGCCCCGGCTGGTATGATGAGCCAGTCCGTTTCTCGCATATCGTCTGGGCCATGGCCTAGGTAGCCATTGCTGGTGAGGAACATAGCGCGTCTTGCAAGCCTCTCCAGAGCACTTCTCTGATAGAGGAAGCATTCTGTGTCAAAGTTGTTCAACAGTAGTCCAACATCGCAGAGTCCCGTCGTGGAGTCGTAAGGCGCGAAGCTAGGTTGTACCTCTTCGATTAACGGCAACAAAGAAGTACCCAACATTTCCTCGGCTTGAAGGACTCGATCTGGGGTGCGATCCGCATCAGAGGTCCAGGGTCCGAGGAGATGAAGGACGAAGGCGATTTTGATCCAGTCGCTGCTGCGAGGAAAGTCTTGTCCAATCACTCCATTATTATTCGACAGCGAAGTTCGCGCTAGAACATCAAGAACGCTCTCATTGTAGGGCCACGTTGTAGCCGAAACATGGTCCTTGAACTGGTTGTAAATGGCTTGGAGAGTCTTGATTTCAATTGTCATACGGCCCTGGGAACCGGACCCGATGATCTCGACACATTTCTCGCTGACAATAGTAGCCTGATCCACATAGACGCCGAGAACCTCTGGATACCAGTCCTGGAATAACTCTGGATTGATCTGTGGCGGGGAATACGAACCGGCCTTGAAATTTGCAGATCCCATACCCCCTAGGAAGGCCATCGGCAATCGGTATATAGAACCGAAGTTCAGGACAAAGGAGGGGAAATTGGTGGTGTCTCTGGCGAGCAACGGTGAGGTGCCGCAGTAGTGCAGGATGGACAGGTCGCCATCCAGCAAGTACTTTAAAGACACGTCAAGCCAGACTTTGTGACTTGGGCTTTCGTAATCTGGTATGATACCGTGAACGTTTTTTGCCAAGCCAAGTAATGCAAACAGACGGTCTCGATCCTGAGAGCATCCCTTCCCGAACGTGAGCGTATACCATAGCAGAAGAACGTTCGTGTTGGCGGTGTTATCCATGCCATTGGAATGGAAGTACCAACGTCCATCGCGGGAGATAAGCAAGCCATAGGCCGAGCCTAGCATGCTAGGGTTCGTCCGAAGACTGTCAATCAAACGAAATGGGCCATTGTCATTCGAAACTTCATGATAGCCCTGCCAGACCCACTGAAAAGCCGCTTTCACGACATTGAGTCCGGACGCAACCATCCACTTGATACCTCCGCTAGAATCCTCCTCGAACAATGCAGCGGCAGCGTCCCGCACTACCCATAATACATGCATCGCTTTCCTAAAAGGTTCTAGGGCAAGGACACGCCGACCGATATAGAAATAGATTCTTCTAGCCAGAATAAATTCTTGAATGACCCAAACACGTTCAAACCAAGCTCTTTCGAAGAATTTGCTAAGTACACCTCCTCCAGGTCGATACAAAAGCTCATCCAAGCGCAACTGGGTGTCCATGTTAAGGTCAACCGGCTTTCCGTTGATCGTGTCCGGGATCCCGTACAGAGCGTAGTCTCGCCCCAGCTCTTCGATCAGATTGATCGCATCGTCGCACTCTTCCTTACCAAGCCAGACGATGACTGACCGGGCGCTCTCATAAATATTGCCCATTTGCGCGACTTGGTGTCCCTTCTCTTTCGCATCTGACTGGTTGATGCAGATGGCATCGATCCACAGCATCCGTGGCTCAGCCTCATAACGCAGAACCTGAAGAGCATCGAATAGACAGTCTGTGACTTCCAGGATGGTATTTGAGGTTGCTTCTTCCACATGTTTCGAGAATATTGGCTGTCCCCAGGCGTAGGAAAGTGCTTCGTAGTCCGGATTCTGGCTCCATGTGACGTCTCGAATCTGGCAACGAAGAGGCGCGTTTGGGCCTCCGGGAAAAAGCTCCAGGATGCGAAAGGAGTCTTCCGTTTGCAGAGGCTGGTACTGGTAGACTCGCAGGGAAGGACCGTCCATGGCTTCGATGACGGATCAACATTAAGTGGGGTTGTCTTGAGATGATATCCTGCTGAAATGTGCTCTTATCATGCCAATGGACAATTTCGCAGCAAAGTCTGTCGCCCGAGGCGTGAAATAGACCAGTGAAGCTAGATGTGACTTTTGGATTTCAGCTCCGAAGATATCGTACGACTGTCGTATTCCATCAGCCCTGATAGGTTATAAGACTCCAGCTACTCTTGACCAACGTTTAGCAGCCAGGCGCCTGCATCTTCAATGCACTCACGTCGGCGACCTCACGTAAGCGAAACAGCGGCAGAGAAGTCCCGTACCTTTGGCAACGCGTGTGATGGGCTATATAGGGTGCAAACTACATGAATGCATTCTCGTAGCAGCCGGAGCCGCAATTCACTCTTTTGGTCTTGGTGGGAGAAGTTTCGGTTATGAGGTTGAAAGACGAGGTTTGAAGTCAAGGAACGGAGGGGGGTGGCTCGAAGCCTGGAGAGATGGCGATGGCGATATTTCCGAACACGCTAACCTTGATGACTAAGTAGCGCCCGATTGGCTGCCCCACCAGAAGAAACATAGCGATCATCCTAATTGCACTCAGCACTTCTCGTCGTAGCAACCATCTTCCCCAATGCGAAAATAACGTCACAAAATTTTCGTCGACTTTTAACCATCCGAACCGTAGCCCTTACTAACGGTCTTGAAGTTGTTTCAGATTGGCTTACGTAGCGGCAACCCCTGAAACTTGGTCGACCAGCCACAATGACGTAGTCAAGCAATGCCAACCACCTGGGCAGTTCAACGTCTGGGTGCAATGTATTCTAGTTTATCTTACCATCATCTCCTCCAATATCTTTAAAAGAACTCAGCATCATAATGGCCTCAATACGGCCCTTGACTTTAATCTTCCTTTCGGGTGCTGTACGGCGTGCAGGCGCCGGGCCGCGGTTGACAAGAGCGATCGGCCGACGAAGATACGGCAGCAATGTAGATGGAGCGACGCAAGCGGCGAATGCATCTTCAAAACTCCCGTGGTAAGTGATATGCAATACCCTCATCGTTGAAAATCAATTGGGATGCATTGTCAATGTTGGAGACTATAAGACGTTTGAACACTCATCATTTTCCCAGGGTCCTCTCAGGAACCGCACTCACCGCCGGCGGGGCCTACATCTTCCTCCAACCTAACAACTCAGCAAAATCCCCCGACAATGACCAAGACCCTCACCCGAATGCCTCCAAACTACTAGGAAAGCGAAGTGCTGAATACGAAGATGATCACCCCAAGCCCGTGGAAGACAGACATGGAGACTCCGTGGGGAAGCACTCGATTGCCGCGCACAAGAACGAGTATAAAGTCCGGACTGGCGTGTTCTCGAAAGAGAAGTTCGACAATCATATTCAAGAACATAAGGATCCGGCTAAGGACTTTGAGAAGGTGGAGAAGTAGGATGGAGAAAGGTGGTAGCGGAACAGAAATTTCAAGCGCATGTGATTGAATGCGGTATTGTATTTGTACGTATCTAATTAAGGAATACCAGGAAGAGAAAGGAATACCAACATGATCTGAAGAGGAACAAATTCTCATCATAGGTTGCTTTCGGCTGTCTTATGTCATCGAAGCTTTCCCTTCAGCTCTGGAACAACGACTGAGGACCCAATTTTTACGCTTCCAGCCATGTACATGGCCCCAGTTGATTTAGTCGACACTCAACCTCCTTGCTGATTTTTGCAGGAGAAAATAACTGGCAGGACATAAGAACTCTGGGGGCAAATTCTGTTCTCGGTATGCGAAGCACCACACTTCAGAATAGACTAGAACGCACAGATGGGACCCTTCCCCCACGAGACCGGCCAAAGATATGCCGTAAAAGCGGCTAATTCTGCGGACGCACAGCCTTCACCACCCATCACTCTGGAACGTCGTTTTTTTGGGGTGTGCGGCCAAGGCTCAGGGTTTCAGTTTAGATGTGAGTGATCCATATCCAAGTTTCCTGGATACGTTCTGATAGTGTGACGGTTTCGAACTCCGATTTCCGCTGCATAAAAGCCACCATAATCCATTTTGAAGACGGGCACGAACATTGAATACGGCTGCTTTGTTTTCCGTTGCGCTGATGGAAGACTGCAAGTGGACTGCTCAAAGACTTCAGCAATGGCTGTTCTACACATGACGCTTCTGAGAGACCTAGTCAGGGTTTTCTCTACATGGTCCCATAAGTGCTGGGCGCATAGAGTTTGAGAACTTGGAATTTGCCCGTCTTCACCGGACCGCAGCTCTCTTGCTGGAACATGCAACGTCTGCGGTGGCATTTGGTCCGCGGTCAAAGTTTTGAAAGGCGCGATGAACTGCCAACCCCTCTGGCGCAGTGAGTCTACACAAAGAGACATAGCTCGATACCTTTGGAATTTAAAAGGAAGCAACTCTCTCTCTCTCTCATACGTAGGGATCACTTCCGGTTCGATCGGTTGAGGCTCTGCGGCCAACTCCATACTTGTAGTATCTGCTTGTTTCCAGTTGCCGACAAGAAAACATAGCAATGAGGCTGTGCGACTTATATCATGGCTTCTTCTTCCAGACTGTTTGGACAAGAGAGCATTTCGGTCCATGTGCAAGGGTATCCTCGCCATTCTGATGCCGTTGCTGGTTTCCGAGGAACAACATAAATGCGGTTGCGTTTAGCTTTGACTTCGCACTTCGAAGTATGTGTTGAGTTTCTCCGTGCTTTTACTGAACTCGGAGCTTCCACATAACTTGGCGTCGAAGATTCTTTTTACTCCCTTATCCCCGAACGTGAGGACAGCTCGGGGAACGGATGCGAGACCAGAAAGAGGGCACAGATCCCCCCCACATGGGCCACCGTAACCTCTTTTTCGAAGAAAATACTCGCAAAACACTACCATCACTCATCCAGCCCATCTTTTCGAATGCTCCGACATGACCCTGTGTTGCCACTGTCGGGATTCTGCGACGCATGGAATTCTCGACGGATTTCTTCTGGTCCATGCACGAAGATTCCGGCTCCAGAGTCCAGCACATAAGTTCGTAGATGTGGCTTTTTGAGCAAAAGAGCCTACAGATACCCCGGAAGCTCTCGCACGCCAGACGAAGGTCTCCATAATATAAAGCTGTTCAATCTTTCTGATGGGACGTTTCTCCAGGGCTCCCATCGCCTATACGTCGCTCAATTTCGAACTCCTGGACCTTATAACTATGTTTGCTCGCGCTCTGCTGGCTCATGAACAGCCTATCCTTCGGGTTCGGGAGGCGTGTCGAAGCAGTGCCTCTCAGCGTTTGGGTTCACCGTGACCGGAAGGAATGAGCTTTAGGGAGCTCCTGGGTAGAACATGTGAGGCGACTCGGCGGACTTTATCTTGCCTCCAACGGAGCGTTCATGTTCTTTGAGAGTGAGGCTTTGGAGGCAGCACCGAAAAAAAGAACATTGGTTGCTTCTCGATCTGTTTGAAGAGAAGTTACATGCCCTCCCTTTCCCGCTTTTAGCCACCGGGGTATTTGCCGATTCCAATGAGCACAAATCTACAAACTCTTTGGCCGTTTAATTCGAGCTCGGCAAGCTCTCCGCCGTTATGTCAATCAATAGGTGCTCATTTAGAAACACAGAAAGCTCCAACATCCATTGTTTGATCCAGTTCTTTGGAGAAACGACATCAATACGCTTTGTTTGCGTTTTGGTTCCAGCTCCGAGTCCCACTTCATGAGCATAAATTCACTCGGTTTGATATTAAGATATCTGGAAGACAACGACATATCCCCCACATAAGAGCGCTGGCCTCTCGTTTTATTGGGGACTTCCTTCGCCAGTACTCTCATGTGAAGTGACTGTCATATTTTGAGTTGCTGACATTGGCCGATACTTTCGAGTCTCTGTGTTCCGGAGCATGTAGGGTGCATGTTTGGATTTCCGTTCACTAAAGATACCGGCTCGAATCTCTCCCAGCGTATCCATTGTCTGCGGCGACATCGTTCTGGATCAAACACATACAATTCCCCTGTGGAGATTTGGTTGACGAGACTTCCCTTGGCGGTCATGTCTGATTGTTGTTGGAGTTTGGAGTCCAACCCGGCTCCCACATTCATGGACGAGATCATCTTTTTTTCGCGTGCTCCGCAACGGGCCATTGCGAGGTGTCCGGGAAGGTTTTTTCGGACGCCCCAGGTGTGGCTTATGAACGAGTCGACGGGGTGATGGAAAACATGACTCCGAAGAAATCAGACTTCTGCCGTGACCACAAGCTTCATGCGAATGACACTCGGGGTGTTGCACACTGCCCAAAGGGCCGGGAGAAACCAACATCGAGAGCATGTATTTCTGGTTTGATTCCTTGATCAGTCTCACCAGCGGCGCCATTGAACGCCATGGTGTACATTTTGGAGGAACGAGGCGGCTCCAACATCAGGAATGCAGTCGATGGTTTGTTTACAGGAAGGGTGAGTTTCCAGAACAGTCCCATGGAGTACCCGCGCAAGGCTTTTGAAGACCGCCGACAGCTTCTCATTATGCAGAAGCGAATGAGTTTTGGGACATGTAAAATAGGTCGGTGGGCTTGTGATTCGACTACAGACTCTTGTTCCACCATACTGAGCTCTGGTTGTCGCTTGGAGAAACAACATATATGTAGACTCTCCTGGCTTTCTGATCTTCGAACAAGTCTCTGCTTTATGCGAACCTGGTCGAACAGATTTTGGAAGGCAGCAAGAAGGTGGACATTATGTTGTATCCAGCGTTGTTGTTGAGAGAGAACAGCACTTCTCGCCCACTCTCATAACGATGTAGCCACCGATTTGAGTCTTCCGGATCGGCCCTCATGGCCAGGGAGGGTGAGCTATTGGAGACATAGGCTGAAGCCAGGGGATTTTTTCCATAGATCGGTTCCCCCACAGAGCGATTGTTGACTCCGGGTGGTTTGAAGAACACACGTCTCTGGGGCGGTCACCCATTCCGTTCCAGGCCCAGGGGCAACTCCTAGGGAGTCCGTCATTGGAATTTAGAAACCAAGGAGAGCATATTGTGCTCCGGTGCATATTCTGGGAGTGTTTGACCAATGCTTTATATTGATAGCAATTCTGGAATCAAGCTGGTCGTTTTTCAAGTCCATCGATGTCACCTCCGCCTCCTCTTCCGACGACTCATGGAAATTTACGCCGAATCCTTCGAGTCCATCGATACCATATCGCCGAGTGCGGCCCATTACGCACTCAGTGAGTCTTTTGAGTCCAACTTGTACCAAACTTTCCATAGGAGTGCTGGACTGAGTTTTGTCAAACTTCTCCGGAAGCAACTCATCACTGGAATTTACGGCCGTTTTTCGTCTTTTGACTCCATCCGTATCATCTCCCGGACGTGCTTCCAGACTGCTGACACCCGCCTGATCACCCATGGTTTCCAGTCTCCCCCAGACGCCCGCTCCATGTCCCAGTTTTCCTCTGGTTTGGACCACGAACAAGAGAACACAGAACATCTGCTCAAATAGCCTTTTGAAGGACGCTTTCCCGAGGGCCCCATAGCTTAGAGGCAAGTTGACTTCAGATCTTCAGAGTCCCCAACAGCGGCACATGGCGATTCAATCACCTTGTTTCTTCTCATGCGGCACGATAGCTGTTGTTCGTCTTTCTCTCCGGATTCCAGGTCCATCGAAATCGTATAGCGTTGTTTTTCGTCTTTTGAGTCCATCGATGTCATCCCCGATAAGTGGCGATGGGGAAGATAGAAGATGGAGGACGGGGAAGAGCGAGGAGCCGGGCATATAATCTTTCAAGATGGCTTTTAATCCGGGCTGGTGAGCCGAGAAAGTTCTGGGAGGAGAGGAGACGTCCGCATCCAAATATCTATCGCTGCTTCTCGCGGAAGAGGGCAGACATTTCTTTCTTGTCACCGCATTTTGCTTCTGTATTGCAGTGGCCTCGGACCGTGTGAGGAAGAAAAGAAAGACAGCCCAGGAGGCGATTGGTCTTATGTACTTCTCCAGCGCGCTTTCGTAAGCAGTGGTCGGGACCAAGGGCCATGCCAGAGCAACTCCAAGGACTTCAGGCGGTCGCCATACCTTCTCATAGTATGGAGTTTTAGTTCTTCCAATCCAAGCCTTCATCTCCCCAGTCATACCAATCGTCGACCAGAGTTTTCGCCGCGCCATTTTGCCCTCTTCAAGAGAGTTCAGACCAGGACATAGCTCATCCATGCACCACATTTCGATCTTCAGCGGATAGAATACTCGGCTTGTGCTCGAAGACGAGGCAGCGAGGGTGCCCACATAATCGTTCGTGCTGAAATTTTCTGCGAGAACCAACGAGGAGCCACGAACATCGAACCATTCCAGGTGCGTTTTAATCCCCCCAGCCCGGACAGGCAGCTCCGGGAAGCAAGGAGCGCGCAACATCACACTAGGCTGTTTCCCTTTTTCGTCTTCTGGGCCCTCAATCCCATCCCCAAAGCTGTATCGACGGTCGAGAGACCCGAGCCCCCATGATTGTGCCTGCAGAGGATTTGTCGAAACAGGACATATCGATCTCCGCTCCAGTTTTTCGTCTCCCCAGTAGTATGGAAGCAGCAAGGAGACATGTAACCGAACAACGGTGGTTCTTTCAGACTGGTTTTTCGTGCTCGAGACAAGACCACATGAATTGCCAGCATCCATCTTTTGGAGAGCGGAGAGGAGGCGGACATGCAAAGTTCACTTCCCCCATTTTGTTGCGTAGCTCCTGGGCGCAGGATGGGCGTGTCCAGAGGGAGAAGAGCGACGACCATATCGCTGTTCTTGAGCGGAGTTTTTGGAAGGGAAGGGGAGACGCAGCCATAAATTAGCGCCATATGGGTTTTGGATCGACCATTTGCCCGAAGGGAGTGTGAAGAAAGAAAAGAGAAGCTTGTGAGAAAGAAGGAGGGCATTTATACACGTTCCGAAGAAGATTTCTATGTGTGCTGAGTCACATCTCATGTTCCGTGGTTGAGCTTCATCATAGTCCTGGCGAAAGGGCGTAGAAGCGAAGACCAGCTCCACAGTTCAGTGGAGATGCCCACCTTCACGATGTATTCGAGCGGTACATCACCTGATTTTGAATACGTATTATTAATTATTATATGCTCTACGCAAAGCGGAGGTATCGGCGTCTATCATCTAATCGCAGCGTCATTCTTCATGTCCACCATCCTCTCCACATACCCCAACACCAACTCACATATATAAACTTCTTCCCCTCCCATCTCTCTATACACTCCAAGCAACCCCTCACTTCCTCACCTCGGCCAACAAATACGGCCCAATAACCACACACGCCTTCCAAATAATCATGACAAACTCCACCGTCAAAATCCACGGCGCCATCCACACCGGACTCTCACACAACCGACACCAAACCGCGTAAAATGCCACGGCAAAAAAATGATACACCAACACGGCCGGCCTCCGAATCAGCCCCGCGAGCAGCCCACAAGGCTCACTAACACAGGTCCCACCGCGCTGAAAATACCTAAAGCAGCCATTCTGCAGCGCCGTAAGCAGCGGATCATCGGCCGCGAAAAGCGAGTACAAAGCCATAGCCAGGATATTGATAACGCTCGAGCCGGCCTTGCGCTCCCAGTGGAAGCGCCCGATTTGCTTGAGCACGAGCTCCGTAGCCTCGAGGTTGGGGACGGCATCCGGGGCGAGGAGCTGCGAGAGGAGGTAGACGTCGTTGAAGGCAACCGTCATGCCGCCGCCGGTGAGGGGGTGCCGCATGTTCATCGCGTCGCCGAGGATCATCAGCCCGGGCGTTTTCTGCGTCGCGGGCGGGAGGAAGGAATTCGGCATGGAGCGCAGCTTGCCCGTCTCCACGGCGCGGCGGAACGAAGGCTGTACGCAGGTTGGGAGCGCCGGTAGCGCGACGTTGAGAAGGTGGTTCCTGACGCCTCCCGCTTTCGGCGCCGCCGAGGGCAGGTTCTCGGGCACGTCGACGAGGACGCGGGTTTCGTGGGTGCCGATTTGGTAGATGAGGATCGGCGGCGCGTCCGAGAGCACGACGTGGCCGTGGTTGGGCATGGGGAGCTCGGCGTCGATTAGTTCCAGTCCGAAGAACTTTGACCGCACCTCGGGCGTGTGCGGGAGATAGGATTTGCGGAATTTGCTGGCATAGCCGTCGGAGATGAGGGTCAGCGCGCCGAAGTAGCAGTCCTTCTTGCCTTGGGTCTGGCATTCCACGCCCAGTATGTGGTCTGTCCAGTCGCTTTTCACGACGTCCGTGACGGTTGTTTCGACAATTGTGACGTTTGGCATTGAGCGCGCGGCGTCGCGCAGTTTCTGGATGAAGCGGCCGTGGTGGAAGGAGCGGCCTTCTGGGCGGGCGGTGGAGGATGGGACGAGGTTGGAGGGGTAGGGGATGTGGACGGGTTCGCGGTGGTAGGTTACTTGGTAGCCGTAGACGGGGACGGCGTCGATGTCTTCGAGGCAGTCTGCTTGATCATCAGCCCATATCCCTATCGTCACATCTCTCCAGCCATCTCTCCAGCCATCATGCTGTCGTGAGAGTAGCATGGGTGAACGTACCCCTCAACCCCAGCTTCTCCAGCGCATGCACACCTCCCGGCTGCAACAGCTCCCCCACAATGCGATCCGGCTCCTTCAGACTCCTCTCGAGCAGCAGCACACTCCTGCCCTGCCTGCCAAACGCCACCGCCGCTGCGCAGCCCACAATGCCCGCGCCCACAATCACAATGTCGGCCTCATGATGCACGCGCCGCCGCTGTTCCTGGCTATTGACCGTCGCAATGCCCTCAAACACACCGACTCTCTTCTCCATGGCCTTTCCCCTGAGCGTCGTCGAAGAACTGCGTCGCGTCGCCGTCGCCGTCTCCAGCGTTGTGGTAATTGTCGTGGTCGACATTTTTGCCGCAGCAGTCTAGCTTCTCAGGTAGATAAACAAATGCCCACGTTCCGCAACCCTCGACAATTAAATCCCGGCTATGCAGAACGCCAACGAAGATGAGCAGAAAGACAGATGTTGGAGAATGCACTCGCGATTGAAGACAGAATGTGGCAAACGTCGGCGATCTTAAACAAAGTAGATCGAGGGTCCGAAATCGAGCTACCAGCTACACCGCCTCCCGGGTTCTGCCAGGGGTTGGCCAATCAGAGGCCGCGGTGGTTCGATCAACACGTGAAGGTCATTTCATCGAGCAGAACTACAACTCTTCTCGTACCACCATCGCACCGTCTGCGAGTGTTTGCGCGAACGTTGAGAAAGACGGTGAAGCATTGCGCACGTCGATTTCTTCATTGGAACTAAGCTGGCGTTGTCGAGCCAAGGGGTATTACGGTACAATAGTACATGCGTCCGCAGAGCTTCTAGCGCCGTGCAGGATAATAGAAATTACGAGTAGGTAGTAGGAGTAGTAGTGGGTTGTAGTACATGCAGATATGCAGATATGCAAATGGATATAGCGATGATGAATGAGTGTGAGAAAAACATGACAATCGTGCCTTTCGCGTTCTTATAGGTAGACGCCTTCCGCCCAATGCCATGCATAAAATCCTCCCTCGGCTGTCCGTCGCCGGAGTTCCGCCGCCAGCGTTGGGCCACCACTCCGAGCGTTCATGCCGCCCCGCCTCCGCCTCTTGATCTTCACTGAAACAAACGAAACGGAGATGATATAAGAGGGATTTTCGAAACCCGTAAATGCAAGCAAGCGCATACGCAATCCCCGCATTGTCCGTGGGATGCATGGGGAATAATGATGATGATGGAAATGAGGAAACGCCTTCCGCTGTGCAAGAATGCTCATGCGCTCTGTGCGCGCTGCCGGACCCGGTGCGGGAGGCTAAGCTGGAAAAAGAGATGGATGGAGGGAAATACGAAAAGGATTGGCGACTTGCTGAGCATCGACCCTTGGGTTGAAGATCATTGTTGGATAGTAGAGTCAATTCCAACGTCGCTGCAACGCCGTGGTGTTGCGGCCATGCCTAGGGCTCCTAGGGCTGTGGCGAGGGTAGTGGTGACGGTACCTCGAGGATCGTTGTCTGAGCATGCGCGCGACCTAGTTGCAGCGCGCGTTGCGCGTTGTCGTTCTTTTCGCTCTGGGTGAGCTGTGAGCGGCGGTAGTACGCGTCGTAGAATTCGTTGAGGCGTGAGTCGCTCGTATCCGTCGAGGGTCGTGGTGCGAGCATCGTGCTGGAACCACTGGGTTTCCGTCCGTGTTCTTTCTTCGCTGCGACGACGACCGAATTTCGACTCGAATACTCTGGGAAGGAGTAGTTGTACGAGGATGCACTGGATCCTGTTCGCTCGTGCTTGGCGGCGGGCATGCTTGTGTAATCATCGACATAGACGCTCGATGCTTCGCTCATGTCTCGCTGGTGTGTCGGTTGATACGTATGCGGTAGCAGGATCGTCGACGATGGGCGCAGGGATAACAGGTCGTCTTGGAGAAAGTCAGGTTGCATTCGGCGCCGATTGCTCGAGGACTGAAGATTGAATCGTACCAAGGAACCATAGAAATGTCTACCTACTCGTCTGTATGGCCCAGGTGGAACGATGATCATCCTGCAGCGCCCGCTCTGGCATCGTTGGCAGCCTGGTCTCTAGCGGCTGGTTTGGTGATGGTGGAGCAGTAGTGTTGGGCGATCCCTCGTTCAAAGAGGCAGTCTGGGACTTTGTGGTGTCCTCTGCAGATACTACCGAGGCACGGAGCCCGTGTGGATATGGGATCCGTGGAGGAGCCGGCGCATAATGCGCTGGTGTATATCTAGAGGAGGCGGGAGGAGAGTTGCGGCCATCACTCGAGCCGCTGTCTGAGTACGGAGGCGATGGGCTTCGTTGCCCAGATCTCGCCGACGAAGGAAGCTGCAAGTTATGCCTGCCATTCAGTTCTGCATCAGATGGCTGCAACTTAAGTGCCGGTGGTGACGCTCTCCTTGCCGGTGACACGGCCGGCAGCGTCGGGGAATCGCGAACGCGGTCGTTCGTGTGAGCAAGCGGCAGGCTGGTCACGCTGCTTGTGACAGATTTTACCTGGATCTTAGGGGTGTTGTTTGTGCCTCCGACCAATGTGCTTGAGCTCATTGTAGGGTCTTCAGTAGGCGATCCTGCTCTTGACGTTGCTCTTGACGTAGGCCGCGATTGAGGAATGCCAGCATAGAACCCAGCCTCGATAGCTCGAATACCGAACAGATCACCTTCATCCTTCTCCCGTTCGTTTAGCCGAGCCTGCTCTTCAGCGCTAGGTCCCTTTTCTTGGTCTTGCAAGGCAGTGAGCTTCTTCATTCTAGCATGCATTGTTAGAAGCTGGTCAATTTTTGAACTTGATGAACTTACTTGCTGCGGTTCATCAGAACCTTGATGCAACCAGCCAGAATAGTGAAGATAAGAAGGCCTACAAACACAATACTGACATACATTAGCCCTCAATTTCTCTTGTTTGAGTAGGTTGTACTAACGTGTACTTGTAGGCCAAGTCAAGGTTGCCAAACCAATTGCCCATTATGGATACTTGCTAATTGGTATTGTTGAATGTCCTTGGAAACGAAAGGCTGGAGCTCCTGGCTCCTGGCGAAGGGGACAGCAGTGAGTGATATCAAGCCGAAGCGCCCTGGTTGACGCTGCAACAAGACGTTCGAGTAAGTCTTGTGTGCCAAGAGCAAAAACGGGTGCAGGAGGTGTCCAAAAACGAGACGTCGACGATCGATGTATGTAACAGAGTTCCCAAAGGAGACGAGGGTGTTGCAGGCTCTTGAGTGAGTGCTTCAGAATAGGCTGATCAGATCCTTGCGAGACGAATGAACGGCAGGTTGCAATGGATCCCAGTCCAGATGCACGGGAGGTAGACCTGGGTAATGGTTCGTGGAAACGAAAGGACGTGTGTGAACACACTGAACGAATGAAACACTTCTGACGGAAGAATGTATACGTCGAGAGGAGTGAGCTCGAAACGGATCTGCGAGAGGATAAAGCCTTGGTAAAGAGGCAGCAAGACCATGCCTGACGCGCAGGCCACCATGCACTGCTGTCTCGCGCCATTATTCGGACGGACCTTGTGGGCACGTTTGTCCTTGGGCCCTTTGGGTCTTCACCATCTAAAAGCGGACCCATGGGCTGGATCTCAGTGCTCGTCCGCGAAGCGAGGTCCGCCAGCCAATGAGCGGCGTGGCTGCAAAGAGCGCTGCCCAAACGGGAAGGCCATCGAGCAGGGGTCTAGCTCTTTTAGGCGTGACAATGTTTTGGGTGCTTCCGACGGAGTTTTGTCTAGGCAAACGTCTTCAAGCATCGGGGCCGTCAAAGTAGTTCGGAACTTCAGCCGACAAGGTTCAGTACCATCAACTTGGCATCAAGTCCTCATTTTCTTCGAGCGCTTGGTATTTGCGAATCTGGCAAAATGCTCCATCATAGGGGTCAAGAGCCAGGGGACGAATTTTTTACCGGCTCAACCCCACCGTTGATGCAAGCAAGAGCAGGCTTTGTCGAAGTCGACAGACCCCGAGCCCGGTCGAGGTCGTCATGAGGGACGTTGGCTACCGTTTCTGGATGTCGGCGCCTCGTGATTCGTTTTCTCGGGAGGCGTCTCCCCTGAAACGATGCGGGGACGTGCACGATCAGGCACGAAAGCCGCTAGGACCCAGCCGAAATATCCACATTTATGATGCTTGGCAGGAGAGGAGCATGCGATGTCCGGACTGCGGCCGCCGGAAGAAGACTGATCGACTAACCAAATAAGAATGGCGCACGCTTTTGAACGACGAAAGCCTTCGTCCCGCCTGTGCTCCCTTCCAAGCCCGTGTTTCACCAGCCACAGCCTCGTTTTCGCGAGTGCTTCAGGTTTGTTGACTCGTCGAATCAATAGTTCACCGGAGCTTCCACTCCACCTGACTCTAGCTGCACCAGTTGGTTCTTCACCCCGAGGCGAAGGACGCTGGTGCCGCTTCATCACCTCTCGATATGAAAAAGACGAGTGTGGCTACGGCGTGCATGACAACCTGCAGGCACATCTGCACACCCTTGGCCGGTTGAAGAGGTGCAGTTGACGGGCTTGAGGTTGCGTCTCCCCTAGTCAGATACCTTCTGAGGAGCTGCATTCCGACAAGCTCTAGCCCTCTTTAGTGATGTCCAACGGTTCAAGCCATCCGAGAATGTGTACCTGATACGCACCATGTGGTTCGCACCACTCTACGTACGAGAGGTCCACGTCAGAACTCGCAACCCCCGCCCCTCGGTGATGGGCTATTCGAGCATCTGCAGACGCTCAATATTGCAGCGCTGTGTCTTCAAATGGAACGGGTAGCCATGCCCGAGGCATGGACGCGCCGTTGAGGGAAAAAGAAACAACTCTCGTCGACCACCCCACAAATACCGTTCATGGCGCTTGAAGCTGGTCAAGCGAGCCATAGTGGGCGTATGTAAGTGGCTTGTTACGGAGGCCATAGCCGCAAACCTACAGAGCATGACACGTCTTTTCTGGAGCCGTTGCACGAACCGTTGCGCGAAAAGGCAATGTTGTTGCTTTTCGTGACCCTGTCCTCGTGGATAGTACCGGTCCTCTTTTCCATACACACAGTCAGCTACCGGGGTAGACCCTGGCACTCGCACTATCGATTCTGTTCCAGGTGAGCATGTTGAAGGGGATCTGGAGAAGCGAATGCTTGATGGGCCGTCAGGAGAATAAAACTTGGCAGCGCGCCGCGGCTGGTCTCGTCCCAGCCTTGCCGTTGTCCATACGAAGGGTTGCCGATGAGCCTGGGCAAAAGGCTGCGGCCTCGCGTTTACAGCTGCTCGATCCAGGGGTTCTCGTTGTATGTTTCAGGCTTTTCGTCGTCGCGTGCCCGCTGCAACTGGTTGGGAACACAATCTGTTGTTGATTTCACATCGGCACGGCCAGCGACGACGCGCCTTGGATGTCCCACAGCACGCGTGCACAAGGAACGCACCATGAGCATGCGAGAAGAAGACTTCGGATCGGGTGGTGCGATATGAAATAAAGTGAACGAGATCAGGAGAGAGTGGAGCAGTGTGGAGTGAAAGAGGCTGGGTCTGGGTTGCTGAGAGAGATGAGGCAGCTCTCAGCTCTTGGCAAAATCTTCGCGATGGATTGCGTCATCACAGGCAACACGAACCTCGCCTGAAGATCAACCGATATTTGCACCACTTCAGCGAATAAAATTTTCTCCCAATACCGTATATACGCCATGGCTTCCACCAAAAAATCGAAAGTCATCAAAGTCGAGCCATTGGTCAGTTTCTCGATCCGCAGCTAAACCACTCGCCAGCGAGCAAGGTGCTCATACCACGTAGGACTACAAGGACGCGAAATGGGCTACACTCAACAAGTTAGTCACTTTGCGCGCCTTATGCTGCGGCATTGAGTAGTAATTCCGCACAGGGTCACGTACACTGACCCTGAGGGCGTCCAACGGACTTGGGAGTCATCGGAACGCCTTACTCGGCCGAAAGGGTCGGACATTGATGGTGTGGGCGTGGTAGCCATCCTTCAAGACCCTTCAAAGCCCGACGAATCTCCCCGAATTCTATTGCAGAAGCAATGGCGGCCACCTGTCGATGCTACTGTAATTGAAGTGCCTGCTGGGCTTATCGACCCCAACGAGTCAGCAGAAACGTGCGCGGTGCGCGAGTTGAAAGAGGAGACGGGCTATCTGGGCAAAGTGGTTGGTGATGGCTTTGGTGTGACTCCGGTCATGTTCAATGGTATGTGATGAGTACCCACGAATGGGGAGAAAGTGTGTTCATGGCGTGAAGACCCCGGATTCTGCAATACCAACCTTCGCATGGTCCACGTTATTGTCGACATGTCGCTTCCTGAGAATCAGAATCCCAAGCCGAAGCTGGAGGACAACGAATTCATCGAGACCTTTGCCGTGCCTCTCAAGGACCTGTGGGATGAGTGTCGGAGACTGGAGAGGGAGGGATACGCCATTGACGCGAGGGTCGGCACGCTCGCGGAAGGTGTGGAGTGCGCGAAGAGGTGGAAGCTGTGGTAGCTGTGGTAGCCGTGGTAGGAAGGCGCCATGATGATGAGTTGTGGAAGTCGCGACTTGGCCAGGATAGTTGACGAGTACCACAGTGCCTTCAACTCGCCCTGGGCGCAAGTGCCGCCTCGACACCCCGTTGCTCCTAATGCCACCGGTAATATTTTGATAGCATTCTGTGACTTCGGATGCACACTCTTGAATACAATCACCATCGCACCACGAACAGCATCTACACATGAATCCATACGGTCGCCACATCGATAACAATGAGTGGACGGACAGCCAGCGGGGCAACTCCTCTGCCTTTCACACGCCTTCGTCTGGCCCCAACGTGTTTGACCTAATGGACGTCGAATTTGAGCCGTCTGCCTTCGACATTCCTGCCACGTCCGATCTCGCGGAATTTCCCCAACATGGCTCTGGTTTCGCTGACTCGAGCTCATCTGCTGGACCGACGTCTGCCTTTAGCATGCCTGTGTACGATCTGGAAGGACTTGGACAAAGTGCCGCCGGTTTCGCTGAGTCGACCTCATCTGCTTTTGGACCGCCGGTCCCTGGCGTGCCTGCATCGAGTTCATTCAACGCTGGCGTTGCAACAGCCGAAGGGCAGGGGATACAACTAGCTGGCCCCGGTCTCGCCTTTCGCAATCTATTAGGTTCAGAGTCCTCCTCTCACGGTCACTCTTCATATGAGCCCTCGTTTCCAGTGGAGTCGTTCCCGACGCAGTCGTTCAACTGGCCTTCTGCGCCTACGCCGGTTACCCATGATTTCGTCGAGCATAGGCCTCGTACTCCCGCTCCCCCCGTTCGAGCCCATTCACCAGCCAAGGGGAAACACAGGGCCACCTCAATCATCCCAACCGCTCAGCAGCAGGCAAGCACTATGACAGCGCCCACGATTGCCACGCCGTCGAATACAGTGTCCTGCCAACGGTGTTCGTCACATGGCATAAAAGTACGAGCTACTCGAGGTCCTCAGCTTACTATCGCAACTTGTTGAATCTAATGTATTCTTGTCTAGTGTCGGCCTGAAATGGGAATGTGCACTCCTTGCTGGGCGTCAAACTCAGTCTGCGAGAGACCCCCACGCCTACACCTCCAACCGAAGCCTGATACGGAAGGCACATATGCTGCAATGTTCCACGACTTCGACATCCACTCATTCTGGTTTAATTACTGGCAGGCAAGCGGCGATATCAGTGCACATGACCCGATCAGCGAAGAACTTATCACACATTTCGGGGGCTTCGATCGGCCACCTTCTTTTCTTTTTCGCGATGTCCTCCCGATATTCTTGAGAGTCACGTACCGCGACGCAAGTCCGTTCCTTCGGTCTACCATGCACGAGGCCTACATGCGCGGAATTGAACAAGGGGTATGTTAGGCAAATCGTCTCCTGGACATCAAGCTTCAAGTCGTTCACTGTTCAGCTGACGTCTGGCCATTTGCATAGGCATCTCGCAAACTCTGGCATGACGTTTGCGTCGTGTGGTTCCACAGTGCATTATACAGAATCGGCGACAAATGCTTGCGACGTCGATGGTCGAGGGATATTTACGTACTAGAAAAACGCCTGCGAGACTATTCGATTTCGGTACTCAACCACCTAGTCTGGCTCTTGCACCACTACGACTCCAGTCAGGACACTGCGAGCCTTACAGACTTCTACAAAGCCTTGTTCATCCTCACGGATCCGCACTTCGCAAAGGCGAACCAGTTCTTCGTGTAAGTCGTTCGCCATGGTTGACCCAACTTCGGCTGATCCTTTGGTAGAGTAGGTACTGGGACGTATGCAACGCTATTGTTAGCTGCCCGGAAACTGAAGCAGATGCGCTCAGATGTGCGCAGATATACTACTATCTTTATGCTATTCGACCAGTGCGAACAAGAGTCGTTGAATCTTCAGAATGAAGCATGGAATACGGTGTTGAAAGCTCGCGGGGCCGATAGGCGGGACGGTAAACGGAATAAACGAATGGATTCCGTGTTCAGCAATCAGGGCCCGATGGGAAGCTTGGAGAGCATGGTTGAGTGAGGTTTTGGGGTTCAGTATCGGCAGCAACCCATTGCTAGTCGTATTCATATGGGTTGGCCTGAAGTATTACCCTGTGTAGTGTGATATTCAGGGTGATCACACACGAGAGTTACTAATGAGTCTCAGCGACTTGAAAAGCAGTTCATTTCGCAAGACTACCACCGAAGCCTGAAGCCTGACACCCCCTCTCAATTCTTCCAGAGTGTAGACAGTTGCAGTTCGGATCTCTCTATACCAAACACCTCCAGGCCTTCATCGCCGAAACCTCCGGGCTCACCTCATCGCACGCAGCCCCAGACCCAACACATTGTCGATGTTGAACCCTCCCTTCAATGATCTCACACCACAGACGTGGACGCATGAGGCGGGGCCTTCGGATACGGATCGACACCCAACGACTCCTCACTCGGCATCCCCCTCGTCGGCATCTGGCTCACAAACAGATTCGCCTCGTATCCGTTCAATACATTCTTCCTCGCGTCCAGAGCTCGCGGATACCACTCGACAGGCGCAACCACTATACCGACCGGCACGCCAGGCGCGGACGGATCCGTGAGCGTGAATGTCTTCGTCGTCTTCCGCCGTATCGCCCCCGCACCCTGTTCATACGGCCAGCTACTGGGTAGCTGCGTCAACAGTGCCTCCAACCCTCGCGTCGCACTACCTCCGTCTCCCGGCCCAGTTGTCGTCCCCGTGGTAGTAGAAGCCCCACCTGTCGCGTTATCTCCATTGCCCGGCCCAGCCGTCGTCATAGAAGCCCCAGTCGTAAGGTCCGGATCCATCATCCCCGGCGTGCTCGAGAAAATCGTCGACAGCGATAGCATATCATAGAACCCTTGATCCAACGCGCTGAATTCCTGTGGAGCGGGAATAGCATTTAGGAAGACGACGGTGCTGTAGACGAGCAAGTAAACCGAGGGCTCGCTAGTTTCGCAGAAAGTATCTAGGGTTTTGGTCCATTGGTCGAGGTATGGTTGGTCGAAGTCTTTGATGGGGTTGTCGAAGCAGTTTCTGCAAGACAAGGTCATCTCGTAGCTATGGGTTGGTTAGCACCGCTGTGGGAAAGAGAATGAGGGCGGACCAGGGAGCTTACAGGCTTTTACTGCTCCGCCACTGGCACAGGAAAGCCTGGAAATTCTGGTTGAAGTAATGCGACAATCTGTCTGTATCGCCTGTTTTCGGCGCTGAGTTGTGCCACGCACTATTGATCGCCGAGAACAAGGGCAGACAGTTGAGCATTTCGTGATTCGTGAGACAGGCCGCTGGCGTCCACTCCACACCCGTCGCTGTTGACGTGGAGGGGTTCGCCAACAAGGGTGGCTTTGCTAGGTTCCATGGTGAGGGCGAATCTGGGTACCTGGTCGTCGTGACTGCTGCTGAGGAAGAAGAGAAGGTTAGATTGGAAGGCAAGGGGATGGTTGGGTTTCCGGTATTTGCTGCATGTTCCTCTCCAGACTTGGGCACGTGCTTAGCAAGGTTTCTAAGCCGCTTTTCGAATTCGGAGAAGAGGTACTCTGTGCTGCTAGGGGCTATGATAAGTGTGGTTATGCGGGTTTCGTGCACGAGTCGGGGGATGGTGGAGAGTGTTGATGGGAGAGGGGTGACGGATGCGGCGGCGAGGGAGTGTGGAGCCAGACTAGAGAGGGGGAGGAGAGTACGGAGCCTCATGGCGAGGAGGCAGACGGCAGGCAAAGAGACTCAGAGGCACCTTGGTATTTGGGCTACTCAATGGTACGAAGGCAGTGTTTGAAGGGATAGGTTTGCGGAGTAGTTTCTTGTTCATCATTGAAGTGTACTGTGGGCGCAAACGGATTGCCTTCATTGACAGCGGTGATCTGGGTGCGTGAAGGGCAGATTGGGACAGCATCGATATTCACACGGCTAACGCCGCAAGGCAACGGAACAAAAAGATCTTCACCAAACCCGCCAACTTGCGGGGCATCCCCAGTATATCGACCGGGAGATCAGCAAACCCACCTCATTCCCGCATCTCACATCCTCCCCTATCGCTCATCTCACCGTTCACATCCTTCCATCCTCCTATACCCTGCCCCACCCATCCTTCAATATCTCACCCTCACTTCCGTGCAAACGCCAATTCCTAAATCCCATGGCCATTCCGCACCTTCGGCCCACAATTCCGAGCCCTTCAGTACCGCAGCATCCACACACTACGCTTCCCAAACACGCGGCTCACCTAATATGTCATCCGTCCCCGCACCGCACCGTCGCGCTCTTCACAAATCTCCTCACCATCAGCATCATCATGCTCGTACAGCAGATTACATATCAATGAATCCCGCGCGTGATCAGGCCTCCCTCGAACCACGGCCTGGGCACACCATGCGTGGCCTAGCTTTTGTAAACGAGTCGAATGATGGCAAACGGGCAAGGATTGAGCATTTCGTACCAAATACATTATATGGGTATTCAACAACAAACAGCATGTAGCTAGCGTTGCAAGGCGAAAGGCTCGCGGCGTAACGCCCTCGGGAGTATCATTGCCGATCCCTCCAATATTGACGAAACGAGAAACATGTCCAGTCCAGAGAGAGGAGGAGCAAGATGATGATGCACGGAACTATCGGAAATACCCGAGCCGCTCCTCTTCTCTTCACGCGCCCGTCATCTGAGACAGACATAAGCGCGACCCATACGCGCGTATTGCTCTCAAGCAAGACGCGCAAAAAGATAAACGGCGACTTGGTGGGGAAAACGTAACAGTAAGACTGACACGCAAACGCAGCATTAAACAAGATAAGACGAGAATACAAGGAAGTGGCGAGTTGTAGTGAGCATAGGTGGCGAGAAAGCAAGATGGTATAGTGAGACCAGAGCAAAGACCGGATCCGGGTAATGGTGGTGAGATGCCAAGAATGGAACGGGGTGTTAGAACACCGACGAGGCGGACGGTCAACATCGGGAAAATAGATACAGAGGATGGAGGAATATGCGGGATCGGTCAATCTAGTGGAGTAGAAAGGAGGAAGATGATGATGATGTTGATGTAGGAAGGGAAGTACGAAAAGGAGTATGCAAAGGTATCAATCACCAAGCCAATACGAAAAAAAAAAAAAAAAAAGGCGAAAAAAATAAAAACACTACCCAAACAAAAACAAAACCCCAAACCCCCAAAAGAGAAACAAACATTAAAAAAAAA